>WOGN01010264.1:0-10470 GCA_015342105.1 Leptinotarsa texana | reverse complement strand
TTGTTTTTTTGAAGGCGGTATAAATAGATATTCCTTTGAATTATACTGTCAACAGACACTTCACACCCATCAATAAGACCGTCTTGACTTTTTAGCGGGGTTATTCGTGATATTCTTCAGTTTATTTCGAGAGCGCGTTGTCCGACGCCTATTAATATTATCTTAAACGTAATATCAAAAAAAAAACATCGAGCGGTTTTTTGGCGGTATTTTCGCATTCTTCTTTGTCGGTGTTTTGTCACATATCCCTATTTAATGGCTCGTTAGCGGCGTCCCCATAGACATATCTCAATGATTTTGTGGGTTAATTGCAATACTATTTGCTTAAGACGACTATGTTACTTTCTTTGATGTAGCGACATGTTTGAATTCTTAAAACTCTTTTACTCTCAGACAATACTGAACGAACTATAATCGAATGTAGCTTTGTTTGAACATTCACCTTATTTTTTGAACAGTCCTCGTACATTATTAGCAATGTAACTAATGACTAAAATTGAATCAAATGTAATTCTATTTATTTTTAGTAAATATCAATATATTGAGATAGACACATGTTGTGTTCCTAGTCTTCAAAAGAGAAACGTGATAATTTAAGGTCAGGTTATCTCTCGTCTAATTTTATGTTAGTTATCTCCAACACCGTTGATAAAAATGTTTCATATTTTGAATTTATACCACCGTCCACGTTTGTAAAGAAAGCTAAAATAATCGCTTTTGGAAAATTACGTGTTGTGGTACATGGCTGTATTTGAAATAAATGTAGTAATAATAATGATAAATGATTCAATTTCAAACCGTACAAGAATAGTAATGGACCTAAAGCCAAAGAGCAATAGTTTATTCAAAATATCCTTCGTATTACTTATATACAGGGTGACCCTGGATTAATGTTATCAAAGAGGAATAAATTGATTTCATTTCAATATTTTGTAATTGAATTTTTTTTGGTGACAAATGAATCTTGAGAAAATTTTTAGTTTTTTCCTAAACGCTTTGGTCTTGACGGTAAAGCGAAATATATTAAACGTAGAGGATGACGCGGGGACTACGAAGAGGATATGCAGTAGATGGAAGCATCCTGAACCGTTTGGTGCAGGATGCGTTGTCCTACCTCGGGGTAGGACAATGCTACTCACAAGAGGTAAAGCAGTGAAGAACTCTCTCCGCAGCAAATATCAGCATAAACAGATCTGGTCATCAGAACTGTCGAGAAAGAGGAAAGTTGCTGCAACGAATATGCTTGCCGTTCCAATCTTACTCTACTCGTTTGGAGTAGTGAAGTGGACTCGGGAGGAGTTGTGTCAACTAGACGTAAACACCCGTAAAATGATGCATCTCTATGGGAGTTTGCATCCCAAATCGTCCGTTGCACGGTTTTATTTCCCCCGACAACAGGGAGGCGGTGGACTTTTGAGTATGGAGAGTCTACATGACAGAATGGTACTGGATGGAGGCTGTAAAGTCGTTAGGAGTTCGGATCCTCTTCTTTGCATGGTCCGCGCCCATGAGAGAACAGGAATTGTAGTATTTTTCCTTAGGGCAGCTGCCCGAGCAGCTATTTAGTTTTCGACACTGAACTAGGTGATCACAACTGTATCACCGAGTTGGAACCCGTTCAGCAAAAGCCGCAGAGATTACTTCAATGCTACACAAAGATAAGCCAATGCATGGGATCGTCTTCAACAACATTGAAGACCTTGGCTTATTAAAGCGCCTGACCTTCGCTTTCCTCAGGTCGAGTGGGCTAAAGTCGGAATCTGTGGGGTTCATCATGGACTGGCAGGATGGCGTCTTCAAGACCTTAGGGTCAGGCTCATACTGGTTCATAGCCGGATGTATTCCTTCTCGACCCACAAAGCCAAACGATATTTATCGTGAGACGAGGAGGAAGAGGAGGAAAATAGATAAAACATCGAGATTTTCTCTTCAGACTCCAAAGACACCATCCAGTCTTTGGTAGAATGATGCCCTCTCTAGTCTCTAATCTGAAAATCATGCTGGCTTGCATGATTTTCAGATTATCAGCCGGACAAATGAAAAAAAAAACATTGCGTTTACTCAGGGCACATGATTTTCGGGCCCAACGATCACTTACCCCACGGTAAATAAAATATAAAATATAATATAATAATTATAAGATTTCAATATTAACTCATGTCACAAAAAGGATTTGAAGTTTTATAACTTCTATTTATTATATGCGAGCGCTTTCGACAGCTGGTCGTGCTATCATTTTCTTGGCTCTACTTAAACTGAACGTTTCATCCTCTTGTTTTTTCTTTTATGTGGTTAGAAAGTCTTAGTACAGGTACTGCAGGTAAATTTGCCTGTATTTGGGTTACATCAGTTAATTTCCTTTGTATTTGATTTTCTCTACACTATACTACACAATACATTACATGTATAATGTATTGTGTAGTATAGTGTAGTAGGTGAATCATTAATAATAATAATCATTTTATTGCTTCTAAAAATACTGATTTACAGCAAGAACTATGATAAGTGTATTATGACTTTTATAAAATAATAATAATATGAATCAATTGTGAATCGTACAAGAATAGTAATGGAAATGAAACCAAACAGTAATATGCAGGGTATCCCTGGATCGATGTTACAAAAACGGATTTCAAGATTGTGTTGTTAAACTCTCCTTGGTGACAAATGAATTTTAAGAAAATTTTCTGTTTTTTCTAACCTATTTTCTCTTCAGGTAATATTTATACGTTGAAATGTTACCTACTGAAAAAAGTTGTTCAACTTGTTTGAATTAACAGTTATTTTTGAGGTTAAACATTATAAATTCCTGAAGAAAGGTTGGCTGGGTAACAGGATCAATTATATTTCAAAAAACATGTGTTTTCTTGCCGACGTTTCAAATTTAATTAAATTCTTCTTCGGGACTCGAAAAGTAATTTCTTCGTGTTGATAATATTACTATTTTAAAAACTATCAGAATCATAAGATACATATTAAAACAAAAATAAAAAATATTGCAACAGACAAACTTATGAGACAACACCAACATAAAACAAACGAAATCAAATTCTAAACGTCATCGAACCCAACTAACCTTTCTTCAGAAAAATTATTGTTTTTTTTTCGTTAACCAACTGTCGCACCCTACGAACGACAACCCTCAGAAGTTGAAAGTTGAGCAAGCTAAGGATTAACGAGGTCTTACCTTTTATCGTGTGATTCCTAACACGTTAACTGAAGATAATGAATTATGTTCACTCATAAATTCATCATAGATCACGCCGAAAGGTACTTCGAATAAAAATATTCAACATTGAGCAATGGTTCATTACATTTTGTGAAATGGAAGATTGTGTCTATTTCTCAATAAGTTCAAAACCTAGCAAACAATTGTCATAAGCTCTGTCATCAACCATTTTACTTTTCAGAATTCATAGCTTTATCAATATTCAACAACTTTTTCTCAATTTCACTATCTGTATCTGAAGGCGGATTTCCACCAAATGGACTTGCTTGCGACAAGTTTCGATTTCAAAAAAAGAAACAAACAACATGTTCTGGTTTCGAAAACAAACTCTAAACTAGAGTTGAACCAAACAGACAAAAACTAGTCTGAGTTGCTTGTTTTGTTGTGGATGTTTTCTGTTGTTTCCACGACATAAGCAGTTTTGATGCCTTCTCTTTTTATACTACGGTCTGCAGTTTTTTCATTATCAAATCTTTTGAAAAAAAACAAGACACTGGATGAGATAATTGTTAAGAAAACGAATAGATTATGGAAGGAATAAAATTATGACAGATTTGATAAATGATGTCACACACACACACACACACCAAAACAAAATGGTGAACTGAATACTCGCTTTTTGTCGCCGAATGTTTCCACATAGCAAACTCTGTTTACATAAACGCAGACACAGCACCGAAAACTCTTGTTCTTTCCGCCTGCTGACGAGACATTTCCTGGTTGAGAAAAAGAGACAACTCAAGTCGAAATAGACACAGTTGCTTTTTTTTGTGATTTTGTCCGTTTGGTGGAAATCCGACAAAAACACTGCTTCTTTCGATAGTAGCGACGCTAACGGAATCAATATCATCAGGAGCCGATTTTCTAAAATTATAACTTCATTCAACTTTACCACAATTCAACCGGTTTACTCCTACAATTCACGGTCCCCATGCATAGACTTGAATTTCAATTCATGTATATTCAAAAGACAGCACTTTTGAGAAATCTTGAGGAATCCCTCAATTTTCTTTCTACTATATTGTTAACCTTGTTTGAATTTCAGCCTTACAATGTCAGCTTGACGACCGTTATCATATTTTACTTATCTTTTATATATACGTTTAGACGCTCATCAAAACAGCTATTGAAAATTCGATTTCAAGTGCTCATCAAACAAATGATAATAAAAATGCATCTTATTGTATTTCATAATGAAAATTTTTCGAGAGATTTAGTTGAGTGTAGCTCTTGGTATAAGATAAAGTTTCTAAATAAAGAAATCCACGTTTTTCTAGTTACCACAAATATTTGTCTCTGAGAATGAACCGCTGGTGTGTTTCATTTTGTGTGAATGAAAAAGTACTCATTTTACTCATGTGAAAAAGCCACTTCCAATAAGAAAAAATACAAATTGTGTTGTATACGTGTACAGTGCCGTTTTCAAAATATTTTTATATCATGAGTTCACGAATGATTTGTGTGATGTAAATATTAGATATTTTTGAATTGTCGAAGTAGTTCAGGAGCATTTAGCTTATTCATAATAATAGTTACAAGTCTTCATAATATAAACTTAATGTCAGACAAGCCTATAAACAAGTATACACTCGCATCAAAGATAACACTTTCAAATCACTGGGATATACAGGAAAGACAATAACTAAACAAAACATCAACAAACTATGTACAAGACTGATAACACTTCAGATAGACTTTTTAAAAAGCGAGCGTACTTTACACCACACAACCAAAGTAAAATTTGTGTGTGTGTGTGTTCGGATAGGTTTCCGTAGTCAGTAGTATGTTGTCGTTGAGTTCGGGTTTAACACACACACAATCAGATACCTCAACGCAAACTCTCACCATCATCCAACAAAAACCAACTCCGTCTTGAATTATCTCATCCATAGATTTATCAGCTTCACAGATTGCCACAACAAACCACAGCTGGCTCCACTCAAACCAGCTCTTCTTCGAAATGGTTTCACAGATCATCAAAATGATAGATCTATTCGTCGTCAACAAACTTCTCCAACCAGTTCTAGTGATCCAAATGACAACTACGTTCCACAAAAAGCTTTCCTTCCCTACATTAAAGGTGTTATTGACAAAATTGTCGGAATTCTTAGAAAATAGGACATAAAAACGATAGTAACCGACAACAACCAAACTTCCACATTCCTCCATTTCCACAAGGACAACACTGTCAATGAATCTCAGGGTATAAATGAAATTCCATGCTCCGATTGAACAAACGTGACGGTCAGAGACTTTCAACTATCGGAAAACCCCTAATTTCTCGATGTCCACCCCCCATCAAAACGTCTTGATGGTAATCACCCGAAACCGCGCCCCCACATTTCCACTCCAATAGCTCCCGCCGATATTAATACTAATACGATACCTCAGTTCAATCTAAGGAGTGGACAATTTGAGACCTTAGAGAGAACCTACTTACAAAATTTCAGCCTCCGAAACTATAGCAGTACGGAGAAACAGTGATGAAAAGTAATTTTCATATGTGAAAGCGCCCTTTTTATTCCTATGGGGGCGCCCCAGTTGGAATATTTGAAAATCCTTTCTTATTGCACATCTACAAAATAAAGCGAACCTACATATAATAATTCAGCCTCCGAGAAGACGTAGCGAAAATTTACATTTTTGTCGATGGGTATATTCATCACCCAGTTGGATTATTTTTCATGAAATGAAACATTATAATTTCTATCATACATTAGTTGAATATTCAATTCACAATTGGTAATATAAAGCATGTAAAAAGGCTTTTTTGCTTTCACTTCTTTCATCTTCATTCAATAAAATTGTGAGAAACTTTCGAAATAAAGTCTTCACAAAGATTTGTAGATCATGCAAAGAAGTTACTTTCAGGTATAAACATGAAGAAAAAGCCCCTCTACAACAAATACTTTAACATGAACATTGAACTACACGAAAGAAATAATACTTTCGAAACAATTACTTTCATATGAACCTTGAAGTGATTTTCATATAATTCAATGTTCATATGATAGTAGTTGTTTGGAAAGTGTCATTTCTTTAGTTTAATTCAATAGAAAACTAAAATTAGTTGTTTCGGGATGGCTTTTTCCCCCAGTTCATATCTGAAATTGACTCAGATGATTCAACGATTGCCACAATTTTTTCATGAAAATAGAAAAGTGACAACCAAAAAGATGTTTTCTCCTTTCAATGTATAACTAGCATTATCTAGACGGACGTGAAACGAATATCTCACCTTCTAGACGTCGATTTGATGAATTCAGACGTCCTGTATAAATTAATTACATAACCTCCACAACCTAGCATCTACCTTCGTTATTACACTAATAACTAGTTTTTTAACTACTTAACATGACAGCGCAAATTCTATATTCTCCAGTCGTCGATTCCTCGTCAACCGGTGAGAAGGTATTTGACACGATCGAAAGTTTTTTGTTTTTTTGGTTTTAGAAACGATGATCGTGTGAAGCGACCGGTAGAACAAAATAGACGAACAAAAACTCATATTTCGCTGTATTGTATCAAATCGTTGAGGTGATGTTTCGTGACTATATAGTTATGGATATGGATGTATTAGTGCCCACCGACTTGGGTCAAGGTAATGCCCTATTTTGGTAAAATGTATATGCCATAGAAACATATTTTTTTCAAAATTATGTTGTCTATTTTTTTTTCGTACAATCGCTCTGTTTTGAACATTCTTGAGAAACTCCAAATTACGAAAACATAGCATAGCAAAACGTAATTTTGTTATGAAATGCTTTTCTCTGATTTTAGTTGAAATTTTTTCGAAACTTTCTCAATCTCAATAATGAAACCAGTCAATAAATATATGATTTTGACCCGGAACTCTTCATACTCTCTACACTTGAAAAATTTTCAGTTTTCAGCCTTCACGATATGAATGAAAAATTGTTTTTTTTGATTTGAAGGGGTTATATTTTTAGAAGTGATAATTTTTGGGAAAGAAAGTTTTTGGCTTTCTACTACTCCATCTTGATACAAAAAAAGGATGAGGGAATCTTCCAAAGAAAGGAAGGAAGTATTCAATTTGAAAATAAATACATGGGTGTGTAGATCATGCAAAAAAGTAACTTTCCGACACAAACTGAAAGAAAGTCCTCCTGAAACAGCTACTTTCATATAAAAATTGAATTATACGAAAGAAAAAATGCTTTCGAAACAAATACTTCTATATGAATACTGAATTATACAGAAGATACTTATCTCTACTCAGTTTGTATTTCAAACATTCGTTGTGGAATAAAAATCAGATATGATTCACATGAGTTCTACTTTGAATGAATGGTAACAAATTGCACTCACATAGAACACTGTCATCCTCACTGGTATACACCGATGTTTCGATATCATTGATGACATATAAGCGGATCAAGCCTATTCCGTGACATTGAAAATGGTAATCCATGAATGAAATGTGTGTATTTTCTACAATGTTATCCAATTTGGTACTGAAGAGCCTTAGGGCAAGTGTCTCAAGGCGAAACATCGGTGTATACCAGTGAGGATGGCAGTGTTCTATGTAAGTGCAATTTGTTAGTATTCATTTAAAATAGAACTCATGTCAATGATATCTGATTTTCATTCCACAACGAATGTTTGAAAGTTACTTCTTTGCATGATCTACACATCCATGTATAAAGTTACCTATTTTCAAATTGATTACTTCCTTCCTTTCTTTGGAAGATTCCCTCATCTTTTTTTTGTATCAAGATGAAGTAGTTGAAAGCCAAAAACTTTCTTTGCCAAAAACATATTTTTTCCACTGGTATTCTGTCCTGAACTTATTCTGTCTGAATTCTTATACAGAAACAATGAGTTTTCATTCGTTTATAATCTGTCAATAAACCGAAATGAAGAAATGTATTTATCATCTCTTCAATTCCTTGAAATTATAATGCCTCCATAACTGAAGATATTTTGGAAGGATTTTGTAAGTCGACTTGTCCACCAATTTCATATGAAGGCATATAATTATTATATAATTCAATTATCAACTAATATTTGTATCAGTTGATTCAAGAAGGTAGGTATATCAATTTCACAATATGCTCATATTTTTATTGATGATTTATTCCCTTGATAACTAAATAATGACAAAAGCAAGACCAAATAGTAACCAGCACCCCATTTCAAACAACTATATTTAAAGAATATTCCATGTTTGTACTTCAATTTTTCTATAAATAATTTCATAAATAATTATATTCTAGACAGTAACCTGTTACTTGGTAAAAGTCAATAAATATGGGAAAAAGGATTTCCATAGAAAAGAAGGGAGTTTTTTTCTGATTGATCGGCCGTTACTTGAAGATCCATGGTAATTTGATAAACTACACCTCACGATTTGATCGCAAAAGAAGGAGGCAATCAACACACAACGATGTGTAGATCATGCAAAGAAGTGACTTTCAGAAACAAACTCAATGAAAAAGCCCTCTCGAAGATTTCCACATTTTTTCGTATATAGAAAGCCAAAACTTTCCTTTCTCAAATATTCAACTCTCCTTAAAATATACACCTTCAAATTCAAACAACATTTCTATAACTGGGATTTAATCAAATAAACGAATGAAGTCACTACGTACTGTCGTCGATGACATGGGTAGATTCAACTAACTCATTCGTGACATGAGGTCGTAATCTCATGAATATATTGAGTGAATCATCTTTTAATGCTATCCAGATTGATGCTGAAGAGACAATAGGGCAAGTGTCTTATTCCGAAACATCGGATGTGAGTGTACCGTGTTAGTGAAATTTCACCGCTTTCGTTTAATATATCGTGTAGCAATCCTATGAAGGATGTCTGATTCAATTCCAAACGTTATAGGGAAAACTTTTTTTGTATAATTCAGTGTTCATATAAAAGTAATTGTTGCGAAAGTATTTTTTTCGAGTTTGATGTTTATACAAAAATAGCTGTTTCGAGAGGGGATTTTCTTCTAGTTTGTGTCTGAAAGTCACTAGTTTGTATGATCTACACCCCTTTGTATGGAGTACATTTTTTTTTAATTATTAGCTTCCTTTCGTTCATTGGAAGATTCCCACACGTTTTTGTACAAACGTACTATTTTTTGTAAAGAGATAAGGAGGAAATGTCAAAATTTCCATTATGTTCCAAACCACTGATTCAGATGACAAAATCATTGAAATACATTATCTGTAGAGTAGGAAGGGTGAGTGTAGACCCACTGCCTCAGGCCACATGTACATCCTCCCGAGAAGTACACCTGTCCCTTCCAGGAAGGTGGACAGGTCACTAGGAGACATCTCCTTTATGTTGGCAGGTGTAGGCCAAGACTTGCCGAACACACACTTTCTTTGGCAACCTTGAGGTGTCTCACGGTGGCCTCCGCGAAGGTTTTGGATAGTGCAGCGATATTACTGTCGTTGCGCGGCTTCTTCAACCTTCTTGGGGTTTTCTCCGTGGAAGTGTTCAAGTAAGGGAGCTTTCCTGCAGGGGCAGCCGGTTCCTTGCCTTTATTCAAGTCGGAGCTCTTGGCACCCACAGCAGGAAGTCCCTTGCTGTTGGTGGAGTTGGGGAGCTGGAGAGTGCACTTACAGTTGCTGCCACTTCTGCTTTCTTCGCTCTCTTTCTCTTTTTGGCCTCGACGTCGCAAATGCGCTCACGCCTTGGCCTTTGTATTACATCATGAGGTGCTCTGCTATGTCCTTCCTCATTTCAAGCGGTAGATTGGGGTGGACATTTCTGTTCATCCTCAGTCACCGCCTAAAATGGAGGTGAGCCCTTCTGTCCAGCCTAGGGATTGGTTTTCGTTTTTGTTGTCTCTGTTTTTGTGTTGTTTCATTCATGTGTGTTCCCACGAGTAACAAGGGAAGGTTGGTAACCTCTGGCAAAGCCTGCATTACCAGAGGTAGGCTGATTACAATGAGGTTTCGCCCAGTTCCTCAAAAGGATCGTTCGTAACCGCATATCACCCTGCGGCCATTCAGGTGTCGGCACAATTCCTTACACCTTACCTTGAGTAGGCTGGTCCACGGTGGCATGTTTTGCAAGGGTTTTTGGGGAGTTTTAGTTCCCCCTCACCCTACTTATTTCTGCCACTGACCAAGAGTTCGGCGATAGATTTATCAAAGCTTTCGAATCAAACAATTGTTAAAACTCGTATCATAAAAATGATTACATTTACAATACAAATGTCAGTTAATATTAATATAAATAAAAGCACGTGGTATAGGTAAATACAATAAGT
>WOGN01010262.1:0-10472 GCA_015342105.1 Leptinotarsa texana | reverse complement strand
AAGTGTTATTCGTTTTGATATCTTTTCAAATGAAGTCAGAAAAAAATAAAATTAATATTGTCAAATTCTCGTTTTTCCCAAATATCTCAGCAGGCCATGAAAATTCTTCTAAACGGCATGTAAATAAGCTTCAAAGAACACAACTTTTTCCTAGTTCAACCTAAACTGTATCTCCAACAGGTACTGAGATTCCCATGTTTAGGATCCTTATCTTGGACACACTGTATATTAGTTTTTATTCTTCGCAAATGCAGCAAAAGCCTAGTTGTACTCTTATAGCAATATATTTCCAAGATGATGGATACGATTATATTATTCGAAATATAGGATGATAAATTAATTACCTCTTACAATATCATGTGAGGTTGTTAGGTAAAATATTGATAAAATATAAAATTGTTGAACGTCGAGTATTTGAAAAACATTAACTAATATTATGATTCAAAAGTAATAAAATGGAATTATGGTGAGTGAAAAATATATAGTTAATCACAATTTTAGTAAATATTTGAATTTATTTCATGCATGAACCGAGTGGAACTCCAACAGGTTATTAACAAAACAAACGGAAATGTCATTTGAATTATATGGGAGAAGAGATTTCTCCGTCATCAGTAGCCTTATAGGAAAGGTTAGGATTTTTTATTTTATTTTATTTCATTACCTGAAAAGAAATCGTAATTTCTTCATCAGGGAAAGATTTGTTGGATATACTTCCAAAAATTTGTTGATGTCTTCAACGTTCAATGAGTGGTCTAGAATAGATTCAAGATTTCTTTTGTTGTTAACATTCAAATTGGATAAAAATATCCATATCTGCTTACTTATTCTACTGATGATTTTGTGTGGTGTTCTATAAATGAAGAAAAATCAAATCATTATTGTTCGTAAATACATTGTTCTTTGAAGTGAATGGAAAAAGTTTCATACCACCAACCAACCCGGCTAGTTCCAAACTGCAAATTTCTCCCAATGATTCAGTGGACCGTGTGTTTTCCAAATCTCCCAATAATTTAACATCCATATCCGGTATGTATCAGTTGGGAATTACGACAAGTAATCCACTTCCCTTCTCATTTTGGTGTAACTCCGATGCGATAAGACATTGCTGGGAATACGAGAAGAGTCTTAGAGAATTCGTCCAAATACAAATTCGATATTAGAGGCGACTCTCGCGCATCTCTACACTTTCGATACACCACTCCTAAGGGGAACTGCAGCCGACAATTGCAAACCCGCACCAGTGCGATAAAGTGCACATTGAGTGTACTTGACGTAGTGCATTTGTTACGTAACAAATACTAAAACTCTATGGAATACTGTAGAGTTTATTCATATCAGGATATCGCTGTGGAGTGTTATTATTTTGAGTGAGTTTGTATGGTATCGATTGCTGTGATCACTTGGTCATACAACACGTGTCGAGGTGTTAAAATAACGGTTTCGTGTTGGGAAAAAACTCTAGTAATATTTATCACTACACCAAAGATTCCAAACAGTGCATTACAAAAGAACAAGTTACTTGAAGTTGTTTTTTTTTGTGCAATACTTGAAAAGATTTTGAAGAATCGACAAAATAATTTGACTTTTAGAGTACAAAAAATGCTTCCATGCGATTTTTGAAGGTTTAGATATTGGAAAGATCAACAAGCTCATAAAGTGGGTGCCCCACGATTTGAGTGATTGACAGAAATTGTCATGTTTCAAGATATGTTATAATTTGCTTTTGCGCAACCGAAACGTCACGTGTGGTGAAGTTTGGATCCTCTACGATAACAGGAGACGTTCAGGACAGTGGTTGGACACCGATGAGCTATTCAGACACTTCCCAAAGGTGATAATTCACTGAAAAGAGACCTTGTTAACTGTAGAGTGGTCAGCGGCTGGTGTGATTCATTATAACGTTCTGCAATCAGACTAAACTACTAAACTATTACAGCAGAGCCCTATTATAGGGAAATGTACAGAAAATTGCATCAGCAGCAGCCGGCACTGGTCAACAGAAGATATCCTGAGACCTCTCGCCAACCGACAACCATTGTTTAAAGCACTTCGATAACTTTTTCTCCAGTAGAACATGTCAATCAGGACAGGCAAAAACAGCCTTCATCGAATCACGAGCACACAATTTTTATGCTGACGGAATTAAAGGATTTATGTTACATTGGCAAAAGTTCACCGATTCAGCTGACGTTCATTTCGATTGAATGTTAACTTAACTGAAATATTTGATTAAATTTCGAAAATTTATAAAAGTATTTCACTCTACCTGTTGTACTTTCCATAGTTGTACTTCTGTGAATTATCAAACTGCTAAAATGAATAAATGCGCTAAAATAAATAACTGTCTTCAGGAAATAATTGATTTTTTTATTTATTAATAGGTCGAAAAATAGTGATATAGGGCAGCAATTTTCTAAATAAAAGATCAGGTTAGGCTAGGTCAAAAGTGAGGGGGTTTATTTGACTCTCCAGAGCAACCCGCAAGGGTTTATTGCGGCTCTCACTTATTCACACTGGACCATATAAACTCAGCGTTTTAACGAAACCTATTAGTTTGAACCTGATTCGGTCCCCAGCGGGGACCAGGCACAAAGTATGTGATCTGCTGTTTCATAACACACACTGTCTTCCGATAGTCAGAGTCTCTGCATATGATAATTCAAATATCAGTGACCTGTGAGAATGCCTGTTAGATTGTAGTTCATCTCTACTAGAGTTCCACAACTGTTTGGTATCAAACTTCGAAGGGTTAATAAAGTCCTTGGAATAAGCCAATCCTGAAAGATTCTGCCAAAAGTCCATAAATCTTCTTACCATCTACGTGTTCATGATTAGTCTGGCAAAGCCTGAAGCGATGCCAATGACAGGTTCTGTTACGATGAAGCTGCTTGCAGCAGGAATCCCAATCTCAAGATATTCGTAATTCTCCATTCTGGTCTATGAAAAATGGGAGGAGGGATCATGATAAACAACTTCTTGTTAAGATTTTGAGAACAGTAATAGAGAAGGAAATTCAGTTTTAGAGGAGGTTATCTTATATTTTCAGCTAGAGGGTGTCCCCTAAGACAGTGATTGAAGGAGGGACTCACGGATAGAAGAATTAGCCAAAATGAAAGAAAATAAATGGTCTCCGAAATCGAAGAAAAAGTCATAATAGGCGAAACCATGGACATTACTATTCTGGGCTATTTTGAAGTCTACCATGAGGACTCCAATTTGGAAATTAGATTCAATCTCTTTGGTATCTAGGATATTTGTTATTGAAATAAGTTTGTCATTGAACTTCAATCGTTCTACTCACAGTTGCTTTACTCTGTTTCAAATATTTAACAGTATTCAACTGATTCCACTGTTCAGCCCCTGATTCCAATAATCCGTACGAGACCAGAATTCCAGTTTGTTTTATGGTACGATGCAGATTTTGAAAAAATCTCCATGAGTATCGACCAGTACCAGTATTAAAGGCGAGAAATTCAGAGAAAAGACTTTTTGCCATTGATATATCTACTGTTAATTCAGTTAGTACTTAACCTTCAAAATGAAGCTTTTGAAATTTTATGATATTCCACTCATAAGTTTCTGAGTGCCAAGTGTGACTTTTGTTATTATCAAAACAATGGCTCAAACACAATTTCGTATTTTTATTTAACACTGCTTTTCGGTGGAAAAAAATATTGTTTGAGCGAAATAATGGCTTGAAAAGTGTTATGAAGACTTCTTTCCACCAAAAACAACAATTAAACGTTGGTTTGCTGACTTCAAACGTCGTCGTAACGACATTGATGATGGAGAACCGTGTGGACGTCCAAATGACGCAGGAACACTAGTAAACATAAAAAAATCTACAAAATCATTTGGAATGATCGAAAAGTGAAGTTGCGTGAGTTAGCTGACATTGTAAAGATATCAAAGGAACGTGTTGGCTTCACATTGCATGAGCATTCGATAGTAAGGAAGCTCTGTTCAAAGTGGTGCTACGCGAGCTCACTGTTGACCAAAAACCAGAACGTCTTGATGATTCTGAGCAGTGTTGTTTAAACATAACAAACCTGAATTTTTGCATTGATATGTGACAATGCATGAAACATGGATCCATCACCTCGTTTCAAAATTAAAACAACCGTCATCTCGGTGGAGAGCAACTGGTGAACCTCGTTCAAAGCGCCCGAAAGCACAATAATCGGCTGAAAAGGTTACGGCCTTGGTATTTCGGGATGAGCGTAGTGTAATATTCATTAAATATCTTAATGAGGGAAATATCGTCCTCAGTAAAAGTTATATAGCATTATTGTAGCGTTTGAAGGCTGAAATGGCAAAGAAACGACCGCATATGGCAAAACTTTATTTCATCAAGTCAATCAAAGTCAATCAATAAGAACACTACATGAATTGAACTTCGAATTGCTATCACGTCCACCGTATTCGCCAGAGTTGGCTCCCAGCGACTACTGGCTGTTCGCAGACCTCAAAAAAATGCACGAATGCTCACCGGTAAGAAATTTCGCTCGAATGAAGAGCTCATTGTAGATACTGAGGCCTAAGTTGAGGCAAAAGATAAATGGAGATTACATTGACGAATAAATCCAATTTCAAATGAAAAAACGCCTTTTTTCTCTTAGGTCCGGGACTTTGAATCGATTATTTCTTTGAATTTGCGAGAATATTGATTTAGTCTGGTTTTTGTTTTCAAGCATTACATTTTTGTTTTTCATTTTTTGATACAAGGTGAACACGAACAAATATTGAAATTATCTCACCTTCAGATTAATTAAATCGATCGTTTCTTCGAAGAATCAAATCGTCTGGCAATGTGGACATATGTTCAATATGTTCAAGTGAGCAAGAAGTGTACTCAATAGTCGTTTTATCAGTCTCGTTTCAGATTACCAAGGGACATAATGAAGAAGTTGCCGAGCTGTGTTTTAATAGTTTGTGTTGATATCGAAATCACGAGAAAGATGAAATTCTTGAACAATTGAAAAATTACTGATATGAAGATTTTGTTGTCTTTTGCCAGAACATTTTTCTACGTTGTTGAATTATTATATAGCTATAGATTTCAAGATTTTTCACTTCAGCTTGCAAGATAAGTAGCGTATTGCATATTTTGGAAAAGTGAAATTCTCTCATCGCTAACAAATATAGGCAAATAAAACTGTGATACAGTACATTGTAATGTGTACAGTGTGCTGTTTTTTGGATGAATTGAAAGTGGTAATCCTGTGACTGGTGATAATTCCAATGGGAAAGATAGATAATTTTACAAAACAGCGCATAAATAAAAATTGCATTGAATTACCACTCACTTTTTTGAATATTTTTACCAGTGCTGGTATTATTGAAAAAACTTGATTTGATTTATTTATTAAAATGTTTGCATCACGAAATATGCTGATAAATATCTCAAAACAAGCACAGACCCCACATTTGCAGTACTCTTCATTGACGAGCTTTCCATCAGCAGAGTTTGCGTTTTCAGGAGATGAACAATATTTCAGATTTATTCTGCATCTATGGTTCAAGTTTCACCTTTTATTCCTCATGCAAAACAGTTCTGAAGTTCCAAATTTGAATATTATTGTAAGAGACGAGCTTGTTCAATATATTTTCCAGATAAAAACACTAAAATTTCTGAATGCGGGCTGTCGTCTTTTGGTATTCCTCCCTATGGTTTCGCCGGTGTCCGTGGTGTGTGTTATCACCTTCAAGGTTAGAGGCACACTGGATTATACTGAAAGCGAAAACACAGACCTTGAAAGACGCCAGACACACGCAGGAAGAAATTTCAACCGACCAGTTTTAGAAAATGACTGAGGAAATTTTTGTAAAACTGTTTAGTGAAAATATCACGATGAAATGCTTCTTGATTATTCGAATTATTATTGTAGGACATCCAATATATGTTTATTCGAAGGTGTTAACAATGTTTCATGACGAATTTCATTTGTTCGGAAATCTATTGTCTAATATTATATAAAATAATTTAAAATGCCTGAAAAAACCAATAAAAAAAATTAAAAAAAATAGTTGAAAATAACTATTGTAATAAGCAAAAAAAGCTTGAAATGAAATTACAGTGAAATGAAATATAAGTAAAAATTGAACGATGGAACAAAAATTTCAAAACAATAAAAAACTAAAAACTCAAGAGATTCAATATGTTATTTGAAATCTCAATTTTATTATTCAAATTATCTTCTAAATATGCTTCTACTACGGAAGAAAATTTCTAGCCACCGTGACGTTTTATGGATGTATTGTCTCCTGCTTTGGCCAGAAGGGTTACACAGCTTTTCCTGAAACAGTGACCTGTAAAGATGTATTGGAAATATTCATTTTTGATACATTTCAAACTGTGTTGTACAAAAAATATTTTTTGTATTTCGTGTATAAAATTTGTGTTTTCACGGCACCTATAGTCTCGGCCAAAAATTAACACTCTCATGTGTCATTTTACGCACTTTATACAAAAATAACTAGTTTCAATTTAGTTCACATTTCAGTAGTTCCAGTATGAATTTGGGTGAGGTCTACGAGTTTTCACATGCTTGCAGAATCTATTTGCAAACAAATTTACATCGGAAAAATATATGAAATACATTATACCAATAATGTTTATATAAATATGGCGCAACGTACAATTTTTCTGTTTTTATTTTCAATTTCAAGTACTGGGCTAAACTAAAGCTGAATTGTATGTGTTAAAAGGTGCTTTACATATCTGGGCTTACTGGAATCAATGGAAGCTGGGTGGATGTATAGAAAGCGCTTTCTGAATAGAAATATTTTCAATACACGAACATTTTCAAACATTTATAAACATTTCTGCATAAAGAGAAGTTTTCAACCAAAATTTCTCCACAAAACTTTTTCTCCATCTATTTGACCTTTCATCTATCATAATTTGAAAGTAACCCATACATACACTTTGAAAACTTTAAAATTTGTACGATTATTTACAGTGCATATAGAAGGGTATTCAATATACAAAGGTATATTGTTTCGTGGACATTCTACATTTTCTCATAGAGCATTAAAACTCAGCGACATCTTTCTATCATAACCTAAACCAATGTAGCATTGTTCTCGGAGTTGTACTTCCGTACGAACTTCTGATATAAAAAGTTGAAACAGAAATAAAAGCGCATTATATCTCCAGACGAGTTTAATTTCATGAATTTCCTTTAGTCCCAGTAAGAAATCGAGTAGTCCTTGCGGTATGGGAATGCCTCCTTTGCTTTTACTTCTACTGCTAACAGTCTACGGAAATTTCATTCCTTGTGAAGTTACTGGTTTATTCGTTCAAAGTCATTGGCGTAGAAAAATGCTTATTTAATGTACGCCTCAACATGTTCAAATCAAATTTCAGAAATGTATTCGATGATAACATCACCAACACGATAAACGCGACGTGTTATGTCTACTTTTCAATTCATGATCTGAGAAGTGAACGTTGTAACATTAAACAGAATAGTACAAACTTTATTCAAATATCCAACAAATTTCAATTTCATTGAATAAATTGGTATTTTCTAAAAAAATCAATATTCTTAAATGCTTTATAATAACCTTCAGAAGGTGAAGGTTATTCGGAACATCCTTATAAAAACAATCACTGAAACGGATCGAAGATTCTATTCAAGAGATTTTTTCTGAATTAAACCGTATCTCTGACGTTTTATCATCAGTGCCTAATTCATGTTATGTGCTCTATGAAGATTTTTGTATCTTATATTCAAATACTTACTCCACGAATTGATATATGTGTATGACATTTTTTTTAAAATTTTGCTCTGAGTATAATATTGTAATTTTATTTAAAGAAGAAACCGTGACTCAATAAATTATGAAAGCTTCCAATAGAAAGCAAAAGTTTGGCAAAGTAAAAGAGTTTTTTTTTTCTTTGCAATCATTCAATTGAATTATTGGAAAGCTCAAAGATTGGCTTTGCAAAAGACTTCCTTCATTAACATTCACAAATAAATTATTAATCAACCTTTTTTTGTTCTCATTTCTTCAAACATTGTTTCAATAAGCTTCGTTGATAAGATCTATAGCAGATCGAAAATTCACTTTTGGGATCTAGTGTCATTTACAATTTATTAAGAAAGCTGCTGAAGACAAAAGGCAATTTCTGGTTCTTGATTCTGTAAAAGACCACCTTTATTGATTTCGTTCATCGAAGAACAAAGATTCCACATCATGAAAAAATATATCTCCATGTTATCGAAAACCCCATATTTTCAACCAAGTTTTTATTTTTCTAAAAATTTTCAGAAAGTTTTTCACAAATATGGTTTATTTCAAACAAATTATTTTTTCGTCATTGCATAACGAAATAATTAACAGTGACAGACCTTTATCGAAAGTTGAAAGAATAAAATCGGTAATATGGTGAAACGGTGAATGGTACATTTTTGACACCTGTCTTCATTTCATGAAGAAATCGTGCGGAATGTTTATTGCCTCACATATCGAACTTTCATTGACAAACTCCGAGGAATATTCAATCTTGAAATGAAAAAAAAAATGACTTTTACCTTCTGTGTACGGTTTCGTTTTATTGGAGAATGATAGGCAAGTTCACAACCTTCAAAATAATCCGGAATATTGAATGTTAGGGAGTTTCTATTTGAATTCAATTTAGTGCTTCAGGAAAACATTCATAGTACTCCTGAAAGGCTTCAGTTTTCTATTATCTCCTTTTCAACTACATGGAAATGACTATAATGGAGTGTAGGTCAATGCTCCAATAAAATCATAGAAACGTTGGATCATTTCTTGTAAAGAGTGGTTCAAGGTGTATTGAATTGACCTTCGAAGTGATAGATAATTATAATTTTCCACCTACTTTTGTCGTATACCGTTCCATGTAGCATCGACTTTGATGTTCCAGGTTATTGAAATTTTATGTTTATCATGTTATACAGGCAGATGTCTTTTTTCTGGATAGAATCGAGTTGATTCAGAAAATACTTCGACAATGTTCATAATCATCTTCAGTCAACCTCCTTAATAGTACCTATACCACACACAACGCGGTACTCATCGCTACATTCTGTTGGTCACCGTAACATAACTTCAAATTTAATTTTATGAATATCGGTTACTTCGACTATATAATTAGGACAACCTCCATCAAATTACCTTAACCACTACTATTCTCATATACCTGAGGTACCTCCTCAATTATGCTGATCTGAAGCATATTACCTCACTTCTATATTAGTAACATGCCTCAACTTAAAAAGTGATGAAAATGTCGTGGTTTAGCGGCTGTTTGCCACACGGCGGATGTAGAATGTCTATTTGTCGCCCTATACTGTATCACCTATTGGATACGTTACTCGTTTTGTGGTCTTGATCTTTGCCTTTATGTTTTGTACCCTTTGCTCAATTTTCCGAACCGCAACGTTCGGACTTCGTCGTTCCTATGCCAGAAGCGGTTTTTAGGGCGGTGTTGATTATTGTTATTGTTACCATTATTATCAAAATCGACAACCACAAATTGTTACTGATGCCTGTATTTTTATAGACTAATACTCAAGCCGAAATAATTTTTCAGATTTTCATTAGAATATGGAACTTTTCGCATCTGAATGGCAACAAAGGACAGTCTGTGGTCAGCAAAGTAGTACTTCTGATATTTTCCATTAGATCGTAGATGTATAATTCAAAAAGGTGTTGGGAAATACCGCATTGATGATAATGGTATCTGAGAAAGTATCATCGATGGCTACTCGTGAACAACAGTCTTCGGAAAAGCTCTAAGACCATGAACAATGACGACACGGGAAGCATACAGTTCAATTAGTAAACGCTTGTTCTGGGCACGATCAATGGCTTTGGAAATATCAAATTCATTATCTCGAAATTTTTATGTGTTTCTATTGCATTATTTCAATGATGAGGGGTCTCAGGAAATGAAATCACCTGTTGCACCACTTTCAGCACTGTTTCCACCGGCCACAGGTATCTTTGAAGGTGAACCATGAATTCATTGGTAGAATCAACAATGAGCCTGAGTGGATAAAGGTGATGATGTCTTTTTCAACGAAACGTCATCTATTGCAATTGAATTTCTTGGACAGTTCTTATATCTTTGATAGTCGTTGATTGACAGAAGTGTCAATCCACATAGCATGGGATGACTTGTTGGGCAGAAATATATTTACGATACATCATTTCGATATTTTCAGTTGCTTGTACAATACCAGTAGTTGTCTAAGGCCGCTTGAGGATCTCCCCACACCATTTGACCTTGTCCTTGAATGACGTCATATGACCTTCAGTTACGTGTCAGACGATATGACCTTGAACATGGGTGTCAACCTTGAGATTTGAGCCTGTTTCTCAATATGTGACCTTGAAGTTTGGCCTTGAAAGATACCTCACGATCTTGCATTATACACGTTCGATATGACCATGCGGTTCGACCTTGAGATTCATCCTTGCTCAATACGTGACCT
>WOGN01010261.1:0-10472 GCA_015342105.1 Leptinotarsa texana | reverse complement strand
TATATGAAAAGAAAAAGGTAATGAAATGATAATTGATTGAAATTAATTAAACTAAAAATAGTTATGTAAACTTTCCGTTAGGCATCATAGTTATCATAGGCATGTTTGTTAATAAATTATATTTGATAAAAAATTGTCTCATCAAGTTATCTGATGAGTGAAGGTCGATCTCTCATGGCTCTTAGACTACTAGGAGTTTTTCCGAGAAAGAAGTTCCATAATGATTAATTACTCCATGTTATCGTAGAACGGAAAAGTCGATGTTACTTAGTCTATCTTTTGGTTTTTCCTTCTTTTCAAGAAAAAAAACACAAAAAATGATCTCTAATTGTTCAACTCGAACTTAACTCATTCATATCTAACGCGGTGAACCGTACGTAAATGATTTCTTTTATAGCTCAATTCATTTTGTCAAAATTCATTGTCTATATTCTTTCATATACATAGTCATTTTTTGGCAGTTATCAGCTTCAATTCGACTTCGTAATTGCGGAATAATTTGCAAAATAATATTCAGGATTTATATAACATATATTATGCTCATAACGGCAATTTTGTTATGTGCATTCAATTATTTACATATATTATCAATATTAGCTTATGTTCAATGCTATGTTTCTTTTTTGTGTTATGTTTCAACAAATTGTGGGAACCCAACATTTTTCTATGTTTGGAATGGGGTACTGGTTGGTCGAAACTGTTGGTTTTGGAAAGTAGAAAATCTATTTATTGAATTTGAAAAAATAGACCTTCAATTTGCAATAATTTCTTTTTTTTGTTATCAAATTACACTGACAAAACTTATTGTTGGGTTGAGTTTTATTTAGAAAAGAGGGCGGCATATCATCATTTCCCTCTTCTATAATACGACAGGATCTCAAAAAGTTTATAGCATATAGTATCAAATGCAGTATAGTCTCTTTGATACACCGACCATCATATTCTTCAATAAAAATATTTGTTAAAAAATATTGGATAGTAGATTCTCGATTTTTAATCGTGTGTATATCCAAAATTGTGCGGAGCTTGTTGCATATATAGATGTGATTTTCTGTGAAATTGTCAATTTAACGTAAATATAGCACTTGTATATCGTTTCAAATGAAAAAGTTATATCTGATCCGGTCTCAACTCAACTTAGGTCGTTTTGATGTTTCATTTATTATACAGAGCAAATGTAAAAAGTTCTATCCCTCTTTAAACCTTCGAAAGGGACAAGATATCAAGATATCAAAATTTAAATGAAAAGACTAACTTCCAGTACTTTTTGATGAAAATAATAGATTCTAAAATGTATGGAATGGATTTTTCAGCAGACTTCATTTCTGACAAGAAGGGGATATTGAACATATTTGTCAGGATTAACTGGACTGACTTTTGAACGAAATTTTCATTTTGAGTATAATATTTACCTATTGTTGTTACTGATGATTTCTCAAAAACACCAAGTCCGGTTTCCAAAATCAAACAGATGTATTGTATGATGCCATTCGATTCTTCTCATTGAAGAGTAGGTACTAAAAATGAAGCTTTTCATATCAACCCTTAAAAATATATCTGCAGAATTGCATGCCGTTCTTTTTCAAATGGAGACTTCTACGAGTCAATTCAAATTTGAGACTAACCATAATTTCCACATCTTTTCCACAAGAAATGAGTGCATATTCGTTTGATGAGATTTTATTTTGAATTAATATACAAGAAGGACTTTGTTCAGAAGCAGATTTTTGATTGCACGCATGTATGATATTATTTCCATAAAATAAAATGAACACATTTGTATAAAGCTAATTCAAGGATTTACGTGAAATATTTTAATACATTATTAAAATCGGAAAATTATAATTATCCTTCAAAAATATTGATGTAGGTAGCCTTCAACTTTTTTAAAATTTTCCCAAGAAAACATATTTTTTCGATTCCTCATTTATTTATCGCTTATGAGAAATCATCATTTTGAAATGTACCTATCTAAATCAAGAAAATATTGAAGCGGCAATAAAAGTTATTGAAATTCAACAAAAAATATGAAGTACTCTTACATTGTGATGCTCAAAATATCCGTTATCATGCAATGAATCTATGTAGGTCATTGATTTCAGGAGGGATTTCGTATGGAATCTTATGAAGAAAAATTATGTAAATATTAGATATTCAAAACTAATCGATTTCGGAGATAGGAGGAGTTAAAATTCGATACCTTTCAGACGATATTCAATTTTTTCAATTGGTTTTCTGGAATATGTTTTCCAGTATTCATTATGCTACTTGATCTGGTCGTGTACCGGTCGGTAGCCAGGCGGTTCGACATGGGTGCTTTGTTCACTCTCTCGAACTGACTGCCGTGTTGGTCGGTGGTTCAAGTCCCAGGCTGACCTATCGATTTTCACTTGCGATCGTCCAACACGTATTAGAAATCGCACGATAAAAGGTAAGACCTCGTTATTCCTTAGCTCACACAAGTTTCGATTTGTTAGGGTTGTCGTTCGTAAGGGTGCGACAGCTGGTTAACGGATAAAACAAGATTTTGTAAACAGATAACCAGATTTGACACATCACAAATGGTATGATTCGTGAGTATTATGGCACCCAGTATAGACTCAGTCTATTCTTCTCCGCCAGTTTTTTTCAGTTATTTTCTTCAGTGCAGATTGACTGTCTGTGGAAATATTGATTCGCCTAATTCGATGGGGTTTATTTACTTTGCCTGAAAAGACAAAAAATTTCTACTTCGTAGATATTTTGAGCCGATAACCTGAGTACATGTACTTATACCCATCAAGATCCAGAAGATTTAGGGACTGTTTCATTAAAAGGTAATAAAATAGTGGAGAATAGCCTTTTGCATACCATTCGTCTTTGAAGCTTACAGTCTATATCTATATCTGTTAAAAAAAATCTGTTTTTCCGTTAATCAGCTGCCGCCCCCATACGAACGACAACTCTCAGAAGTTGAGAGCTAAGGACTAATGAGGTCTTACCTTTTAACGTGTGATTCCTAACACGTTGAAAAAGAAAAGATATCGTCGATATTCTTGAATCATATATGATTGATTCTGACCTATCTGCAAATGCGATGAAGTTTGAAAAAATAATTCACGAAATGTGTAATTTCTGTAAATCAATAAATGTATTTAGTTCTGCTGCATACGGTATATGCAAATGAAATGAAGTTTTCAGATATTGAAATGACGTTACTATTTTCCAAAACCAACAGGAAGTATGCCGGTAACCTCACAATTCTATAAAGTTCCGCACGTGCATGTTTTAGGCGTAAATCTAAAGCTTACAAGAGCCTGCCCATCCTTAAAAAGCGCACGAATCCCAGAAATATCGTAGATCACACCCCATTGGATGGCATTACCTTTAATTTCCAAGAACAGCTCGATCTTCGGAAAACCAGCCTGGCTTCAACGAATTCGTTCCACTCTGCCATAGATTGCGGCTTCCACAGTAACTCTGATTCTTCCAGGGAGTCCGATAATAGTCTGTACCACATACCGTGCGTCCCCAAACAATTCATGGATACCAGCAACCATTCGGAAGACTTGAATTACTTGAGCGCTAGTAGAGAATCGGATCAGATCAGTATTGCTTCCACTGCGTCTAGTTGTGGATACTACCCCAGGAGACCAGATAGTGGGGGAGTCCCCCTTTACATACCGATGAGCAGTTCTAGAGGAGGACATAGTCCTGGGTCAAATAGTAAAGTATCGGTAAGTACACTAGTTGCAATTAGTTCAGAAATTACTATCATCTCGCCCAGCACACACATCGAATAATTGATTCATACTGTAATAAATCTGAGGCCGGCCCTGACAGAGCGAGAAAACACATGACTCATCGAGAATGTATCCGCGAAGCCTATGCGAGTAATCTGGAAACGTGTCGAAATGACGAGAAAAGATCGGCAATGTTCGTTGCCGCAATATAAACGGCGCTCCCTGTTCGACAGTGGAGACAGTCTGTACTTAGCAAGCGAGCTGTTAACACATTGTGCAGATAAACTAAGCGTGTGTAAATAAATTAGTTACGGAAATATTGTAGAAATAAATTAGTTTAAGACAGTTAGTGCTTTAATTCGTTACAATACTGTAAAATTGCTTATTTGTGTGAAAATCAGTTGTAAATCAAAATCCATTTGTTTTGAAAGGTCCGTAAACCACAACATCCAGAGGTTGTAGTCTGTCTCTATAATGAGTTGGAAGTATCAGCACTTTTATAAAATGATCTCTGGCAAATTTTATGGCATGGAGATTAACATGGAAGGTATGGTTGTCTAATAAAGGAAATGCTGGATTTTCTTCTGTTTGTTTTACATGACTAACAAAATGTTCGATGACCTCTATAAAACCATTTTCAGTCATCCAGCCCGAAGTGTGGGCTAAACACAATGCTCCAGAAGGCCTATTTTTCAATATATCCTCTTTATAATTCACCCGTGGGAATATAAACACGTACCTCGTTCAGCAGACTAACTTGTCCAATTTTTTTCAGGGATGATTCTAGGAGAAGCTGAAACTGTTGTAAATTCGAAATATAAAGCTATTTCGCGTTAACAGTAACACCATCATTTATTTAGCATTATCGTCGTCAAATAATGCTAAATATATGCGTAAAATACGACATATTAATTTTATCAACTCATGCTAAACTTTTCTTTGTCAAACAAATTAAGTTAACATAAAAAACTTACTTTTTGGTCATAAAATCTTTGATGTGGTCTACTGACGCCATTTGTTTTTGCAGAACTGTCAAATATTTGTGGATGACAGCTATTCAGTGTTGCCATACAAACATTAAAATTTAATTATGGTGAGTAAGTGGTAGAAAATCATATCGGCTCTTTCATACACAATCTCCCCTACTTTACTGAACATAAACTCGATTTGTCGACTGATTTGTCTCTCGACGCGTGTTTCGCTTATCAAGTTAGTATTATCAGGATATAAATCATTGGTAATAGAAAATGATTGTCAATAGATTCATTTAACACCAGAGGTTTCAAATTCTCCTTAACGAGTGATGAAATCAATGTCTAAATATTTCCCCTTGAGGAAAGAAACAAACGAGTCCAAAGATTTTCAATTTTCACATACAAAGTCCAGAAATTTGCTGGACAATTTTCTACGAGCCACTCTATATATTGGCTGAAACTCTGTTACCGGTTAGGAATCGTTGCTTTTCCGGAATGTATATTAAACACTCTCTTTTCGCTGACGTTACGTTTTGCGTTTGAACGACGTGAGGTATCGGATCTTCTTTGGGATGTTGAATCTTCTGAAGACTGACATTTTCCAAGCGTATCTCAAATTCTATTTGTGAAGTTGTGCATAGCAAGGAATTTCAATTTTGTCAGTTACGAATTTATTTTTTGAAGGGTGTGCTTTCTCACACACCTGAACTAGAAACAACTATTCTCGTATACTCAAAATAACATAACTACCCGATTCGACATTCGAGAACTGTCCGTTGCTGCACAGTGGAAAATACTACTATACTTACAAATATACCTTCATAATGTATTTTGAATATTGAATACTTTTTTGGGAAATGTATATATGTAAGTAGTTGTTTCAGAAGTATTTCTTCTTTTGTGTTATTCAATGTTTATATAAGAGGGCTTTTTCTTTCAATTTATGCCTAGAAGTGAATTGTTTGCGTGATCTACACATTTCTGTAGGGAGTTATTTTTGAAACTAACTGCTTTCTTCTTTTCATTAGAAGTTCTTACATTTTTGATATAAATATGGAGAAGCAGTAAGAGAAAACCTTATTTTTGGCCACAGAATAAGTGACCGGTTTCAAGATCCTTTCAAAAGTTAAGAAATCAAAAAATGTGGATCGAAATCTATAAACTGTGATGTGTCCTAATAACCCAATGTTCTCACTACGTAATTACACGTAGAAAACAGGTGAAGACCAGGTATCAATTAGATAGTGAATAACAATAGGAGCAATCAAAAAATACTAGAAATTAAGTCGATGACCTTCATTATGCAAGGAGATGATTTATCTAGATTCATGAAAAACATTGATATCGATCTAAAAAGTAGTTTTAGTCATTTCCTGATGATGCTAACTTGGTTAGCGAAACACGCGTCGAGGGGCCGGACTTTTGTTCTGTTGAGGAAACAGTGTTTTCATTAGAATTATTTGTCGCAACATTGATCATCAGTGTGAATAAATTTATTGAAGAAATTTCACATTCGTGAAAAAGTTTTGAATGTTTCTCTAGGGGCAAATCTTTTTGTTTTCAATAAGTCCATGTCCTTATTTTGAATATTTTCACGTATATGAGTGCGTAGACTTTCATAGTTATATTTTTTCTTATCAGATATACTCGTCGACCTGGGTATCAGTACTTGAATTTAAAACAATTGTTAACCACACCAAATGAATGTAAATCGAAACAGTGAGGACTTCACTACCAATATTTCATCAGTATTTATATATAATGCAATTTTCAAATGACATATTTATTGAAATCCAGTAAGCTCTTACATTCATATCGATATATTGGAAACCGAATGTAATGCTATAATTGTTCAGACTATTGTACGATACATTTTGGAAATACAAAAAGCGGAACCATTTCGTTGTTTGCCAGGTTCGTCTTTTATTGATGTGAAAAGGAAATATTTCTTCAGGGATTAGTTTGTGGAAAAACAAACAATTCGACTTTCTACTTGTACGTCATAATATATCTTCCATTAGTCCACTTTCAGTTACCCAAATGTAGTTATTACATCTTGTGTAACTGGTCTCCTCAGGGGTTTCTTATTTCGTTGGTACTTTGAAAGGTTAGGTTAGGTTATGTTAGATCAGTTCTCCCATTGAAATACTTCTCAAATAAGTCACTGATATACGATGAAAAGAGGGTTGGAAACAATATGGATCTCTGGGGAACACCAGCGTTGATAGTAAAAGTATTCAAGAAATATCCATCGACGGCCCCTTGCAGGGAACGTTCTTTCAGTAAGCTAAAGAGCCACACATAATTAATTCATATCTAAACTTTAGTGAACTAATGAGTAATTTACTAGGTGGAAGGTTGAATGACTCAAATTGCAATATTATATGAAATACAAATTAGATAGAATTTAGTCCGTATGAATACGCTTGAGCAAACTATTGTATAGCGAAACTCGAGTTGGAGTTTTGTAAACTATCTAGCGAGAATCTCATAATGAAGTGTTGCTTAAATACGTTCCATGCAATGAGGTTAGGCAAATTATGATCATTCCCCAGAACTACAAACGTTTATTTCTATGTGTTATCAATACAAGAATACGAGTCAATTTCAATAAAAGTGAGGCGATATTGACCGAATCATCGAATGAAAAGGTCGATGCATACATATAAAAAACTGCTCCGACACCTGTAGCAATCCACTCGGGTCCTCATTACCATTAATGAATTCGGCTCGTATCAGTTCGAAGGAAAATAATTCGACCATAACCTCAATTAGACATCCTTATCAGACAATAACAAAACCCTGCTGGTAGCATAGTTGTTGCGGTGCGATTCAACAAGTGCGACCTTACCGTTTGCTGTTGTGAGAAAAACCTTAGAAAAGGTCGATTTTTCGGTACACAGGTGGCGGCAGGTAAAATAGAAAAGCTACGCAAAAGTGCGGATTATAGTTGAGTATACAGAGTGCTTCTTAATTTCAGCGGATAGGTGCAAATATTGGATATTTACATTATAAAGAAGCTAAGGCTTTGTTTTTGAGATATTGATAGATCCAAGAGAGTAAAACTCATGTAGTTGAATATTCATTTGAAGACTTCACTAAATTTGAAGATGAAAGTGGTTTTAACATAACACACATATTCATATATGAAGCAAGATCGCAGAGTCAATATACGAGGATTTTTTAAAATAGTTTTACAATGATCGTCGTATTTAGCCTGTGCCATAATTCCTACTACTTTTTTTGTACTTCAACTATATTATCTATATATCATGATGAACCCCAAACTATCAGTTCATGTCATTAAGCTGTGAAAAATGGTGAAATGAGCTACTCCTAAACAATCCGTTGTAAAATGTAAATGTAAAATGTAAAAAGACATTCAGAGATGTGTCAAAATACACTCCGAGGAGCTTGACCAATTTATTATTTTTTATATCATTCTCAGTTGAGAAATCTTACGTTCTGGTTTTATCATCATTTATAGTGAGATAATTGCTTCTAGACCAGTTTGCTAAAAAGGTTTCCTATGCATTAGCGTTAGAAATTAAGTTGTGAGGCGTAGTGTCACAAAAAAGTTGCATCATCAGCGGACATTATAGGAGACACGATTATTACGTTGAAAGTCGTATCATTAATTGTGGCACTCCACAATTGACTTTTAAAGGTTTTGATATAATGCCGTTGAATTTAACACTTTGCTGGCGGCCTGCGAGGTAGGATGTAAATAGATTTAGAGTTTTTCCTCTGATCCCATAATATTCTAATTTTTGTAATAATATACCGTGGTTCACCGTATCAAACGCTTTGGACATGTCATAAAATTTCGCACAGCATAATAATTTACGCTCCTCAGAAGCTTCTAGAATATTTTTATACATTTCGCAGATTGCACCAATAGTAGATCTCCTCTGTCTGTAAGCAAATTAGGCATTGCCTAATAAGTTCTTCGTTTCAAAATATTCTAATAATCTAGTTTTTAGTACAATTTCAAATATTTTTGAGATAACAGGAATAATGAAAATAGGCCTGTAGCTATCTGTGTTGTTGAACTCACTTTTCTTATGAATAGGAGTAATTAGAGCTATTTTAAATACTTAAGGATAAATTCCGATCTCGATACATAAGTTTATCAAATATACAATTGGCTTAGCAAGTAAATCAGCTACCATTATATTGATTATATTTAGATTTCTTATTTTTTATTTGTGATATCCTGGTTTTAATTTCTATATCACAGACAGGAAATAGAGAGAATGATTGATTTGCATTAGGTGCTTCATTCAAAAATGTTAAAAACTTTGCTTTGCTTTGTGTACATAGTTGAAGTTATTCATTGAATTATTTATAACATCAGAGAAGTTTTCCGAGAAATCATCAGCTGTTACCTTTTAGGAAATAGTAACTTCCAGGAGAACTCTGTATATTCATCGTTTTCTAATCCGCCAGCCACCTAAGAAACGTTCCCTCTTAACAGAACAAACGAACTTTTAAAAGGGAGCTTCGCGAAAAACTTCAGCAAAAACCGCCGCCGCACGAAAGTGTTATAAAAAGTGACAATCGGCGCATCGGAAAACATCTGCCGACATCGCGATGGATTCCCCTAGTTTCCCACGGTTCGCGTGCATCATCAAGAAAAAGAGGGGCGCGAGCGGCAACAAGAAAAACGTCCAAAATGACCGCCATCGCATGCGACGTGGTTCTAGCCTTTCGAATCTGGATCAAATTTCGCAAGCTCTTCCGGATTTGGTTAGATGCACCACCGCGGATCAGCAACTTTGCGTCAGTTCCGACGACTATCTCCAGTCGAGTAGCCCGAATATGTCGAGGTCTTTTCTGGCTAGTAGTAATACCCTGAGCATCGGGGGTTAGTATGGAGTGTTGGAGAAGGCTATGAATTTCAACTTTTCATTCTCTTAAAGTTTTAATCACCCCTTTATCATGAAATGTTTTTTTTTTCTAGAGCCAATAACTCGAGGCACATTCTCATTATATTTCGCTTGGAGAATATTGATACAATTTCATTTTTGAGGATAGTAATGACTTCTTGCTAGAAATGCTTGAAATCATTTGCAATATTGAATTCGTACTAGAAAATTATCAAAATTTTCATCATATCATTAATGTGAGGTTTTCAGATTCTCATTATTAAATTTCAGTGGTCTGCAACAAAGAAGTTATCTGGATATTTTGGACTGATTTCTATGTATTTAGGTGTTCTGAAAACTATACTTGAAAAAATTTCAAAACGTTAGACAAAAAGCAAAATTGTATTATAAAAAAGAGGTTTTCTGAGCTAGTTTGAAACCTATTTTTGAATGTATACAGGTCATAACTATCATTACTTTCTAAATGAAGAAAGTCCCGTACTCTAACTTTGCCCAAAAGAACGAGTTGGTTTATTGTACAATTATTGAAACACATTGGCGTATTTTCATAGATGCTTCAATAGCAAATCTTAAGCAGTTCAGCTTCACAATGGCTGGTTACTTAGTTTGTTGATGGCGATCGCCTGCTTCATCTTTGGCCACCAGACTAGAGATGCGTATGTTATCATAAGCCCCCATGTTTTTCCATAGATGCGTCTGGCGAGCATCAGTGCTTCCTCCGCGTTTCCCTTCATCCTGTCCAAGTGTTGGTTTCAGGTCAGTTTGGAATCTAGGATTACTCCCAGATATTTAACCTCCCCCGACACTTGTATTTCTTCACCTCGAAGCTAAAGAGGTCCGAGACCCCCCGTTTCAGCCCTCTTGGTGTACGACTACTATGGTCGATT
>WOGN01010260.1:0-10473 GCA_015342105.1 Leptinotarsa texana | reverse complement strand
TTCTATTTAATAGGTTAATGGAGACTAAGGAATGATCAGTTATTTTGGGTATATTGTGAACTACTGTTTTTAGTTCAAAGTTACTGATGACATAATCAATTAAGCTTGCACTAGTATAAGTAATTCTAGTACATTCATGATTTAATTCCATTTTTGGGCCGAGATAAATCTTTTAAGTTACTGTAAACAACATAAATAGCGCGCGTATCTCAAAACGTTCTGAGTACATATAAACTTAAAAATGTCCAATTTTACAATAGAGGCTGTCAGTTACCAAATTGCAACACTAGGGTTGCCAAATCCCGAAATATAAAAGGCAATCCTCATACTGTGACAAAGCTTTCTACGATGAGAGGGCGCCAAGTGAGTCAAAGGTTTTATTAATGACATTAACCGTGTCTAGAATCATACAATCTTTCGGTATGGTTACACGCACCTCAGGATAAGGCCACCATTTAGGAAGAATCTCACCTCCATAGATGATACTTTACCCGGCATGGGTATAGTAATTCAACATAATTCAATAGTAATTCAACAAGCTGTAGTCGAAATTTTTTCAGCTGCCTTGACTACATTTTTGATACATAAAAATTTATTGATCTTCAAAGTTTTAGGTTTGTTTCACATAAAACACTATAGACAGTTTTTCTTTTTATTATGTGCATATAAATCATATATTTTGATATTGCCCATTCAATTATGTTACTCATGTGAAGTTGTAATTTTACAGGATTGTGGTTTAGTTTTATCTTCAGAAGCGGAGGGAAGAGGCTGTTATCCCTTGGACGGACATGTACTTTGTAAAAGTTGCAATGCTAAAAGAGTTCAGATTCTCACGAGACATATGACTACAGAGCTCTGAGGTTATTAACATTGAATATATCTCTGAGTACCTCCGGAATTTGCCAGTTGAAATCATTTTAAATATTTACAACCCAGAAATGAATATCGAAGCAGAACAATTTGCAAGGATAATTTTTACTTTTACATTCAGGTATTGATAAGCTGCATTTGGTGTTTTTATTCCATTTATATGATTTACACGGTATAGTATTAAATTTGTGCTAGACAATTTTCTATTATTAAACATAAGACTATATTTTCAACTATTTTCTTTATTGTTTCTATTTTCAAAATATGTATGAGTACATGAAATTACTTATATTTTCAATTCATTTCAATAAATTGAAAACTTTCATGAACTCCACATATGTGAAAAATTATTTATGCTATGAAAGTTTGTTAAAAATGTTGGTGAGAGTATAGATATTGCCAGTTTGTAATAGAAAACATTGATTCATGCCACATATTTAATTGAACTGATTTGTTGTAATATTGATTACTTGAAAGAAATTGTTTTTTTTGTATTTTTATATATGACTAATTACTTGTACCTTTATTATTTAGTCTATCAAATTTCCACTTGTTTGAGGAATTTAATTTACTTGATTTATTTGATTTTTTTTCAATTTTAATATTCATTTAGCAATTATATAAATTTAAAATCGTTCTGTTCATCATTCTGATAGCGTCTGCTCATTTTTAAAAAATTTTTTTTTGGTCTTTGAATATTATAATTTTCTATATGGATTCCACATACTGATACGAATAATAATATGATCATTGTTGAATTGACAGATTTTTTTTAAACAGACAGATTGTTGAATTTAGTGATTCAAATATTCATGTGCGATAATCAAAAGTATTTAGTCTTCAAGTAAATCACCCTGTGATAACTTTACTTTCTTTGAATTTTATTAGATTTAAGATAAGGCTGATCAGTTCTATAGTTTCTATTATATTGAAATATTTTATACATTCCATTAATATTTAGTATTTTATCAAAAGTTATTTTCTGGAGCCAACCACCATTTCTTTATATTTAGGTAGATATATGGCTTGTCAAGTTTTATATGTATGAATGATATGCAGTAGAGGGCTTATATTTATTTGAAATTAATCCTGCTTTATTTTTAAGGAAAATTTGCTTTTATGATTATGCTGTTGTCCTTTTTCTGCAGATTTTGTACAAGTTTCTTCAATTAAATAACCTACATTTTTGTGATTTATTTGAATTTGTGCCAATAAAATAATTATGGTTTGAATATAGATTTAAAATTTTCTTGGGTTTTCAATAGTTTATATCCCAAACAAACAAACAATATTTCATAATGAAATATTTCAATTTATAATGAAAAAAAAATAGATGTTGATGCTGAAGAGGAAAGAAATTGAAATAGAAATTTGCTAAGGCATAACAAGTGAATATGTAGATATGAGTATAATTCTGTCCATTGAATTGTTCATGTGATAAGTAAAACTAGAACAAAATAAATTTCTTGTATACACTTTACAACACTCTCTAAGCGAGTGTTTCACCACCGTATAGAAGTAAATACAGGTAAGTTCACTCTCCGCCATATTTGGGTCAAGATTCCTCACCTCGAATTTGATGTTCAGTCTACCTACAACGCAACCTACTGAATCTGATGCATTTACCAAGCGAGCCAAGTTGAAGCATGGACTATTATTACAGAGTGAGTCGTTGTAAGTGGTGGTTTTCTAGTTTCAAAATGAACAAGTGTCGAGCTGTGGGTTGCTGTAATTTGCAGGGTGATGTTGGCATTCACTTTTTTCGATTTATAATTGACGAAAAAAGGTATGTTTTTATATTATTTATTATGTAAGATTGAAGTAATGAACATATAACGAAAATCATAAAATAAATTGTTATAGACATATAGTGGAGTCACTAATATGCAGACTTTTTATTATGAATTTAATTTGATGAAGTTTAACTTTACGATTAGTATATGCCTCCAGTTCCACTGGAAATCCACAAAGGAAAATAATTATTGAACCACAATAAGTTTTGATTTGTATCTTTAGGAAAACAATTACTTCCACTGAAATTTTTGCAAAACCAAAGTATCAAATGTTTATTCAAATAAACTTTTTCGGAGCCTACTTTCCATTTATATGTTCCAGATAATCTACTATAAATAACAAATATGTCGTTTCTTAGATTCTGTCATCAATAACGAAAAACATTAGAATTTCATTCGATTGACACACTTCACAATTTAGCAAACTAGGGAACCCAAAACTGAGAAATGTGTATTCTATACTGAAGTTTTGATTTATAATAATCAACCCAATAATATAAAGAAATATTTCAGAAAAACTATTCAAAACAATATGAAATAAACGTTTGCTAAACTACCTCTTTTTTCTCTCATCAAATTCTGCTTCAATCTATTTAGTACCTATATTCATTTGTATTTTTCAAAACATTAAATGTTTCTTGGGGCTAATAAAGATTATTGTTACTTATATTTATATATTCTCTAGATGCATGCAGTGGAAGAAATTCGTGGAGTTTGTTGGTGATGATCCTCCGGAAAAATTTCACAAAAACATGAGATTATGTCATCTTCACTTCAAAGAAGGTAAGAATAACGGTTCTCAATAAATCGAACAACAATAATGACATTGGAAATTCCTTCAATTCAGTCACAGGAAATTATAATTCTATTATTATTTGAGACAATCTACCCCAAATATGAACAGTTTTTGGGCTACCTGCCGTAATTGCTAATGACTATTGAGATCTATAAGGTTAAGGAATTTTCGAGACTGGAAGTATTCTAAGGAAAAGTATACATACTAAAGTTAAAAATTATAATTTCAGCAGTTGACATACCCACGACATCGGGAAATGCTCATACAAGTGGGGCTGTGAAACCCCTACTTCAGGGTGAACTTTAAGAAGAATCAGAAATCTGTATAAATGAGGAATCTTTCGATAAAGAAACTGATATGGAACCATTATCGATGGAACTTGAATTAGATGAGGAAGCTCCAAGTTTGGAAAAAGCTTACAAAGATGAAGATGAGGCAGTGTCAAATACTGATTATTCTTACTTATTTGATGGAGGCATGATTTTCTTCCGTTTTTCACGACATGCAAATAACTATTTTTTTATATTGGAAGACCCTTTTGCATCTGAAAATTATTTTCGTGTGTGATTTCCACATCTGAAAGAGTTTTTTAAATTTTCGATATGATTTTTCATTTTCATATCAATAGGCAACTTGAAAGCCAACTACAATAATTGACCAAATGCAAATAATGTATGTCATCTTCAGATACTGGAATGTTAATACTGCTTTATATAAGTATCGTTATTAGGAAGATGTATCTATTCATATAGAATAATTATACATAGCATTTGTTGCAAGTGGTTTTTTAATTCTTTAGATAAATCAAGGTCTGTTCTAGTACAAACTTCTAGTCACTCATATCACTTCCCTCGGAAGACTCAGCTGAGGAACAGAATACGTGTTTTAACGAAGAGACTTGAGTTATATTGAGAAAAAAACAGAAAGAACACAAGTTTAGTAAAAATTTTAACTTGACTGATGTCACTAAATTCATAGAGAAACACTGTTCCGAAACAGTTGTCAATTTTATGAAGTTTCAATTAACGGAAACAAATTTTCAGATAGCATGAAACAATTTTCACTGGCAGCCTTCTTATTGGGACCAAAGTGTTATAAAATATCTATCCAAATATTTCAAGCTACCCTCCAGGTCCACACTGCAGAGGATCATCAGAAAATTGATTTTCTGAAAGAAATGAAAATATTTTTCAGACATTTAACTGTAATATCAAAAAAGGAAAAAACATGACTGGACAAATGAGATTTGTTGAGGGGTGGTATATAACAATTTCGGCAACTTTGGGAAAACCTACATAGTGAAGGACACTCCTACATATTGATGAGGAATATAAATCAGGACTGTGTCAAAAATTATTTTGGTCAACTTGAAATACTTGTGGAAATGCCAAAAACACAACTCCTATTCAAATTACCAGAGCTTTCATTACAGACATAAATGAATGAAGATTCTTGTGGTAGTTCCAAAAAATCCTTGTAATCCTTTGAGACTAGAGACTAATGAGTATAGAACTCAAGCCACTCCAGAAGGCATCAGCTTGGGCTATGTTTGTGGATATCCCAAACATTTTGGAAGTTTATATATGCTTCCAGATTCATTTTTATAATGTATCATTCATCTTGGAAAGAATTTCTTAATCATTTTAACAATATATGTGCCACCAATTACATAGGCAACCAGCTCAAAACAAGTTCTCAAAAATCAACATTTCTCACCCTTGTGATAATTTTCCTTTGGATTATTTATTTTCTTTCACAAGGGTAAGAATTTATTATACTTTGAAATTTGCCAATAGAAATTTGAAAACAAATGTTAAAAAAATCAAAAACTGATTCTAAAAAACTTTAAAATGTATTAGCACAAGTTTTAGACCTAAATTGTATATTCTTACTATGTAAAATATACGTTTATTTCACCACCTTGTCTTTTTTTTTAATAATTCCTAAATGGTTCACAATCATATGAGACATTTATTGTGAGCTCCTTGTAGCAATGATGTCAAATCATGGTTCAAGAGGAAGATAAAACTGTTCAGTTTTATCTTCCTCTTGAAGATGATCAGTTGGTGATTGAAACACGTGTCGAGGTGAAAAATAACGATTTGGTGTTGAGAAAAAACTCCAGTAATATTCATTACTACACCAAAGGTTCCAAACAGTACATCATATGCACCGTATCCTCAATTGCCTTTTAAGTTCGCTTAAATGTAAACGGCCAAAATCGGTGGCTGTATATGTAAAGCCAAGCTTATGTAGACATCAGAACCTCACTGTTTATTCTTTAGTTTTGGAAATAATGTGTCGTTTTGCTAAAACGTTTCAGTAAACGGACTTGTATAATTAAAATCAGTTGTTGCAGAATGATGGAACTAGAAGTTGAAATCATGCTGGAAGTCAATAATGTCATCTTATGCATCATTGATTTTGGATTTCCACGAAGAATTTTTAGGAGACCCAAATATTTCCAGGAGATGGATGATATGGCCATTTACAGAAGACTCGGATTGACCAAGCTGACAACACTATATGTGCTGGAGCTCATAGAATAAGCTTTAGAATTCGAAAACGATTTGCAAAAAACATTCATTGTTTTTACTTTTTTTAGATTCAATCACATAAGATATAACTGACCACATGTAAAATAGGAAATAGTTGGTTTTATAGTATTATTATTGTACAGCAAAGCTGGCCATCGGCCGAGATGCGGGTAGTCCTGAGTAGAACATTTCTCTAACTCTCTGTACGTGATCAGTTACATCTTATTTTGCAATTCAGGGGGATGATTGAATTGCCAAAATTAATTCCCATTGAGGTACAGTTTGGAACCCTTACTTTTTTTCATTCATTTCGCTTGTAATAGATATGAAAATTCACTGATAAGTATGTTCTTTTGTCTGATTCTGATACTTTTCGAAAACAAGGTAAAAGTGAACCATCTAAACCACAATTTAAATTCACCCAACCCACAAAACAGCCACACTGGCTGTTTTGTGACCCAACCTAACATTCAATTCTCGTAATCTGAGAGTTGACTCATAAACACAACAGTAATTATCCCCTAAAAGATACAACGTTGCCAAGTTATTTTAGCGCTTGGCTAAGCTACGTTTTGCGCTTGGCTAAGCTAGTTTGAAGCGGGCTTACGCAAGCTTCTCTTTACTGAAAAAAACGGTGAATACGGGCTTTAAGCTTGTTTTGAGTTTCAAATAGGCTTACGCAAGCTAGGGTTTACAGAGATAACGGCGAATACGGTCATGAGTGAAATTACTTAGCAGATGCAGTTGTGTAAATTATAGCGTTTTTTGTTGGTAACACCAGTGCTGCCTTCATATCGTACCAACACTACACGAGTTCTGTAAAATTTCAACATAGGTTAAGTTCTAAAGATATATAATGAAATTTTTCTTCATCTCCTGAAGACGCCAATTTGGTTGGTGAAACGCGCGTCGAGACAAGTATTGCATTTCTGGTGATTCGAAAAAGTGCTTGATTTGGGTTTATTCTACTCCAGAGGTTTCATTTTTATCTTCCTTGATTATTACTGATTTTTTCACATGTGTTGAACGTTTGTATTTCTTCCTGCGGGTATTTTGACTACTATTTAAATTTCTTCATCACCACTTAATGAAAGTGGTGAAAATAATTGATTCAACATATGTATTTTCTGAATTTCACTAGTTCGGACTTCCATTGTCTAATATATAAAATGATTTGAAATCCCCGAAACAACTGAAGAAGAAGAATTAAAATTGAATAGCTGAAACACTAAAACTACACGACCACAGGTCGTGATGAAAAATATGTACTGAATGCAATTCACATAAATCTAGTTTCCCCCTTTTTTTTAAACAAAACACAAGCACTACAGAAAAAACCTTGAGGCGCTCTAAAAGCAGTGTCTGTGCGAAAGTAGTGATTCACATTGGATTTGAATCGCCGGAGATTAAATCCATTTGGAAAAACGTTCTCCCTTAGCACTAGCTTTACCAACGAAAACGCTATTAGGAGGAACGCGCTCCATGGATGGCACCATGAACAGATTTTGACAGCAGTTTTGTTTAAACTATCAATCATTTACTGGTTTCGGAGACATTGCATAGGACTTGTTCCGGATATACAGCATAATCATAACGAAGTATCTACTTCTTTTTCTTGCATGTTTAATAAAGTTTTCACATACTGTTTTGGCCTGGAGCAGCCGTTATGTCATGTCATAATTCGGATATCATTCTGTCTATGTCACAATCTGTTGGGTTTTATGCCAGATGTCATATTTCATCGTTCTTTCATGATCTATGAAATAAAATCAATAAATTACAAGTGAGTGGAAAAGATAGGAGGGGTAGTTGTCCAATAATTTTTATGTTCTCAAAAAATGGGGATACAGTGGCCAATTTTCCTTAGTAATTATTCATTTATGATAGTCAATTTAAAGGTTAGTTTATGTACTTTGATCGTAGATTTTGCTATTACACCGGTCATAAAGTCGAAAATGTAGGTTATATTTTTGAAATTTTGAATCTTCCAGTTTCAATAAACTTTTTTTGATACCAATAATGATTATATTAACGTCTGTAATAATGATTACAAGGACCCTTGTTTCAATTGATTCAAGAAAAATATCATTTTATTTTCATATTCACATTACAAATTTCACCAGATTTGTGATTATTTGAAAATTATTTTGGTTCAGAGAGATTTTATCATTAGTTACATGTTCAAAATTTAGATCCTATCATTTACCACTCATAGTGCTTCCTATTCAATCAATTATTCACATATTCGTCATTATCATTCATCATCAATATTAATTTATCAGTTTTGCTTGTCATTTTTTAGTCAGTTCAGCAGGCCACTTCATACTATAAACATTATTGATACCGGCTGCTGAGAAAGCTTCTCTTGTTTTCGACGATAAAAAATATCGTGTCAGATTTTGTTTAATAATTTTTTCATCAGGTTTTCATTAATTATTTATTTTTTATTATTAACAGTTCTCAATTGGATTGCGTTTTGGCGATTTGAGTAATCCCAATAGAATAATTGTAAATATATGATGGATTGTTAATAATTCTACCGAAAATCAGGGGAATAATTTTATTGTGAAGTTTTTAAAAAATGGCTGAAGACAAAGTTTATACAAGTGACCTCTCCTATCCAAAAGAAGAAAAAAAGTGCCTCATTTACAGGATTTTCGGTAAGTTTCTGTTACTAGGTCTTGTGTTTATTAATTTCCACATTTCTTACTGATATCATTACTTACTAAAGTTAACCTACTTTGAGTTTTGTTTGATTTTTAAAGTGAGGACTTGTTTGATATGTGATGAAATTTCGGACACGTATTTAAGTAATCTTTTGTTGTGGGATTTTCACTGAACAGTTTACAAAATTGAAACACACGCTTAACTATACAAATGACTTCTTCAGGTATGTTTTCATTGAATGAGGCATTGCGAAGTGAACATGTTGCGTTATTGTAAACTGTTCAGTGAAAATCTCACAATAGTGTTATTTGGGAATTGATTTGAGGGTATGCAGAGGGAAATACCTTGAAGACACATTTTCGCACATTTTTTATGATTTTGATTGGTTTATAGGTGTTTTTGTTTTATTCAAATATATAATTTTAATAGTATATTATTCTAGGGGTGTATAATTATGGCTATTATTCACGAGGTGAAGGTTACGGCCTAAATCACCGAGAGAATAACGGCCATTATACGCGAGTAGAATACTATACTTTATCGACGACTAATAAAAATTTTTGTTGAAGTTTTTATGTTGGGAAATTTTGTTACATTACATACATATTTTTAGAAACACTATTATTTTATTCTAACAACTACTTCATACAATACATTATTGATCAATTTATACGCAGTACATAGTTATTGAAAATTATAATATTCAACTAAAACAACCTCAAATTACAGAATGTAATGAAATAACTATGAGAAAGATTTATAAATATCTTCGCTAGAAAAAGTTTTCCCTTTTTTAGTTTGAAAAACTACTGATTTTCGTTTCAGTAATGTTCGTAATTTTTTATAATTTTCTCAATTTATACCTTGATGTAAGGTGATTGTACTTCTAGGTATTGAATAATAGGTCCATAGTGTTGAAGATTAATATTTTGCGGATAATTCATTAAAGTATTCTTACAAAAGTCGATTCAGAAAATGAAGTGGTTTTCTTTTCCTTTTGCCAGTTCAAAAAAAAGATTCAAAGGCAATAAATTTAGTGAGGCAACTTTAGCCGTTTCTCTAATTTCTGGTTGTGTTGAAGAAAAGTCATTTTCATTTTATATATCCATTTTTAGTTCGTTTTTTAATACCATTTAACACAAAATATCAAAAAACTGCAAAACTGCGATCAAAACAGGCAATAATGTTGACGGGTTTGAATCAAATTGATTTCAAAATCAAACCTTAAATAGATAGTTTTATTGGATATTTTACTTTGTTTGGAAGATAGACAATTCAATATTTCGTTAGAAACCTCAATTTTGTTATTCAAACTATCTTCTATATATGCTTCTGCTACGGAGGCAGATTTCCACCAATTCCCTGCATTGACCAGAAGAGTTACAGAGCTTCTCCTGAAACAGTGACCTGTATACCTCTCATAAATGTCTTTTCCAATCCATTTTGCAACCAAGCTGGGAATTTTTCCTATTTTATTCATCCCCACATGTTGGTTAATACATTTTTCTCTCGAATATTTCAAAAATAATCTGTTACTTTTCGTATGAGGCGGCCATAGTGCTCTAGAGTGGTATATCCCTTGGGCCCATAAACAATATTCCAGGCGTCTTGCTTCGTTGCCTTCTTGAAGTGTGTGTAAATTTTTGGCTTGAAAGGTTTAATATTCTTCGCCTTGAGACATCTCCAAATAGTTTCTCGTGGAATATTCATATCTAAAGTGGCATTCCTTATACTGGCATTAGGATTATTTCCGAAATAATCTAAAATGATTTGATCATTCCTGTCATTCCTGTTTCGTCTTTGTACA
>WOGN01010258.1:0-10473 GCA_015342105.1 Leptinotarsa texana | reverse complement strand
GCTGGACGCAGAGGATAGCTCAGCAGTGTCTGTACTGGACTGATTACAACCCTGTGCTGGTACCGAACTCGTACCAAGAAGGCGAATTTACCAATGAACGGTGCTCACTCCATTTGACACTGGGCGATCACGTGAACATCACGCTTCGGTTTTGTTTTGTTTCACTCTATCTTGGATATGGATAGACTTTAAGATCAGATCAGACCTTCTTTGGAGTATTAGTTTGACGTATGGAGCTCCGTCCACAAGCATACCCTTAAGCTGCTGGATTCCATCCAGAAAAGAGCTACCCGTCTGATTGAAGACGCGAATATCACTTGCAACCTTGATAGTTTAGCACATCGAAGAAAAGTTGTCTATTTTCTATAGATACTTTCAAAGGAAGTGTTCAAGTGAATTGGCACATTCGATTCCGCCAAGAGCGCTACATATCGGAAATACTCGATAGACTGTGGCTCGTTTTGAGGTTCAAGTCAGTACAACTCGAACTTCACTGTTAAAGAATTCTTTCATTTGGATAACTGCGTTCATGTGGAATAAACTTCCTGAAAACGTTTTTCCAAATCAGAAATCAATGAAATCGATGACAAAATTGCATGATTGGGCTTCAAATTGATTCCGCATCCACCGTATTCTCCAGATCTGCACCCCAGCGACTTTTTCTGTTCTCAGGCCTCTGGAAATACAGTTCAGCGCCGATGAGGAGATAATCGCCGAAACTGAGACCTATTTTGAAGCTAAACACAAATCGTACTTTAAAAATTGTATTGAAAAATTGTATGATCTCTATAATCGTTGTGTCACCCTCGAGGGCAACAATATGATCAAATTTTATAAAAAAAATTCTGGAATTATATATCTCACAGTAAGTGAATTTTATATCGTAATTATAATTATTTTTACAAAATAATTGATGAAGTACTGACGAATTTTATGAAATTGACTCAAAATCGTAATATGAGGCAAGTCTTCATCAGAAGCTCGAGTTGAACATTGTTTGGTTTTCGTAAGTTTGCCGAATCATATCGTATGCACAAATTGATGACAAATTGTTTATTCTTTCATTTTCCTAATTATACATAAGCTATAAGCGTCACGTTTTTGTAAGTTACTTATGTCATTTTTATATTTAATTTCTTGTAATTATACAAACGCTAGCAAGCTTTTATTGATGTGTTTTTTCTGTAGAGAAATAAATTATAGACTAACATTATGAACCACAATAAAACAAAGTCAGACTATGAATTAAAAATGAAATCAAAAAGAAAGCCGAGTGGTATTAACAACGAACAAAATACGAAGAAAATGAAAAACAACATTGGATTCTCCACATACACAATAGCCTTTAGTTAATAAATTTAATGACTGACTCATCCGGTGGTACAAAATATTATTTTTACATCGCTCTTGCACAGTTTTCCAATTGGATAATCTGCAGTCCCCATTCCTTCGCCAATAATGAGTTTTCAGAACGTTTCTACACAAGATAAGACATGAATATAACTGGAGTTTCTTTTCCCGACACCAAACTGTTATTTTAACACCTCGACACGTTTTTCAATCACCAAGTGATCATATTCAAGAGGAAGATCTTCCTCTTGAAGATCTTCCTCTCGAAGATGATCACTTGGTAATCTAAACACGTGTCAAGGTGTAAAAATAACGGTTTGGTGTTGGGGAAAAAACTCCAGGTTTCAAACAGTGCATCACAAAAAGATAAGACATGATTCTGTGTGTACACAGCTCATTCCAACATCATTTTGAGCCAGTGTTCCTCCCTACGGATGGCCCCAACTTCGAACCACTTGTGATGACTAGTTCAGACTTGCTCTGTTACTATTGTGGTATTTCCTTTTGGTATTCTTCGCAAATTATGCCAACCTAGATTTTTGATGGCTTTGCACTTGTCACATTCACTTGGTTTCCAGTAGACACAATCTTGTAGTCGCTGTTCAAGTTCGATGATCTGGTTTTCGTCAGGATGACGTGTTTCCGGATCTGAAACAGGTTCTTATATTATACTAAGAGCCAATTACTCTCCGATAACCATTTTACGTGAAGAACCGACCGCACTATTTGAAAGTGCTTTGAGCAATTGGACAGTGAAAAAGATTGTAGATTAGTGAACAAAAGAAGGCCTCAATTCTGGAAAGTATGACATATTTCTATATGGGTGATATTACAATATATCCATCTCTCCGTTTCATTATTATTTTTTATGTGAGTCACGTCTCAGATAGATTATAACATTGTGCAAAATGACGATTTAAAAAATACATATTTTCTTTTGACCTCGTTAGGTACTGATGTCAATGGGTAACGAATACAATGCATTTCCAAACAATGATGGAAACGTATTGTATGCTGATTCCCGCGAGGTGATTTCTCCATTTTAAGGAAATATTTACATTTCCAGAATTTGTTAACCAAATTCATTCTTGAACGCGAATTATATACCGGTGAACTATCAGTTCCTGATATAACTCGCGTCTAGTAAATATGTAGGTACTCACTTCAGTCAAATGATAATTGAATGGGTTCTCAAGAAATTTTGAAGTTGATATTACGATGAATATATCTAGCAACTCATTCTAATCATTTTATGTCCTGACCTATAAAACAATCCATCAATAGGAGGCAATAGAAATCCACAAACTCACAATTATTGACAATTTATCTAATCTAGGTACAGGTATTATCACACCAGACTACCTGAAACAACATAAACACGCTCATGTAGCCAAGCTACATGAGGTCAATGAGAAATCAACATAAATAGGCGTTACGCAGCCAGAATATCCAGTCATCGGAGATATTAACTCAGGATGTATGAACTTCTGAAGAAGTTCATGCATCCTTCAAACCTTCAAACAAGGTCATACGACCTTCAAATCCGAAAACCTCGGCCGCGAAAGCCTTAACCAATCGACCAATTCTTTAAATGGATGAACCTAAACTGGTTCTACTGATTGAAATAAATGAAATTAGCAAAATATTTGAAAATTTGAGTTAATTTCATGGAATAATTTTAAAATTTTATATAAGTTTACTTGAGTTCCACTGCTACCTCTGTTTTCATGTGTTGTTTTGAGGACGAATTTTATCGGATATCCAAGCTTAGTCACTTACAATTTCCACCAAAACGTTCAACTAGAACTGATGTTGGAAGAGATCTTCAAGCACTTCATGTAAATTTTCTTCAGCCCAAACATGGTTATTGTGGAAATTCTTTATGGCATTTCTTGAGAAACTGGCTTCATGGGTAAAAAGAATAAGCATCAGTAGTTGAAGGATTTGAACCATTTACAGAATGCAATACGTGGAAGAAAATCTGCAGGAAAGAGTGCCGTTACTTATATTTCAAGAATTCGCAATCTTTCGAGTAGAAATACCCGAATCTTCTTCGTGGCCGACACATTACTTCTACTGTTCTGACTGTAATTGGCCTTCTTGGTCCTCCAATTCATTTCAATGCGCCTTTTTCACGAAGTCGTTGATATATATTTTGGAAGGTTTTTCCATTAGGCATATTACAATTAGGAAATCGTTTATCGTACAACCGCCTAGCTTCCAATGAATTGCCATCTGCAAGTCCATAAATGAAATGCATGTCAGCCATCTGTACGTTACCGTAGCCATTCATGATAGAGAACACTAACAAGACTTTAAATATTGAACACAGAAAATGCACGTCAAATAGACAAAGTCACTCAGTTCAAACCTATTGGACACAAACAAATTATTTCTTACGAGACATACTATTCAAATTGAATGTCTGCAACCGTTTGTAGTAATCGGAATGTTGTTGATTGGTACCAACGGAATTGTTAGATTTTTTATTACTTGGTAGGTCCATTTAGTACGCTATACTATCATTTCGGGTACGTTAATAATTTTAAAATTACCAGAATTGTTATTGTCCAAATTCTAATGAAAAGAGAAATGAAAATTTCTATGTTTTTACCACTTTTATTTGTAACTAACGTTACTGCAGTTTCGTCCTATACGGACATTTTCAAACTTATACAATAAACTCATTGTATATTGTGTATATACAATAAACTTATCGTATAAGTTTCAAAATGTCCGTATAGGACGAAATTGCAGTAACGATAGTTACAAATAAAAGTGGTAAAAACATAGAAATTTTGATTTCTCTGTTCAAAGTCAATTTCATTGTATTTCGAAGTGATTAATTGTGTTTAGTGTTTGTTTTTCTGTTACGTCCTTCACTTGAAAATTTGAAGTACTCAGAGAAAATTCTGATCCATACGAAATTTATATAAAATTGAATTATCAAAAGCCTACACTGATCTATATAGCTATTCAAATTTGATAAAGTGGTTGCTTCATAAATTTCACAAAATATCCTATGTTGAACTGTTTCAAAGGTATCAATGGGAGTGTTACAAGAGTCTGTCCTTGGGCCCTTGCTTTATGGCTTGTATATATGTTATTTCTATGTGGTGGTAATACAAGTTATTTTAATGAAATGAATGAAAAAACTATTGTCTAATTTCCACTAGTTATTTTATTTTAACCACCGGTATAAAAACTAACTAATACATATGAAATCTGAAAACGTGGTTTTCTAGGGAGTTTATAGGTGAGCTGAAAGGGAATGAACAAGGGTGTCAACTATATTATTCAACACTGAAGATTATAGAAATTACCGGGGTTATCAAACTTATCAATTCAAGAGTGGAGAACTACGTTAATCGAGTTGCTCGTTGAGGGGTATATATTTCGGAGGTTTTTATTTTATTTATTTATTTGCATTAATTCCCACAAAATAAACAAACCATCAATCTCACAGATCAGTACAAGTTATAGTGTTTCACTCTACCTTGACTTAGTCTGTGCCGATACTGTTTTCTTATTTGAAGAAAATATTGAATTTGTTTTTCAGTAGGAAAATTTACAATGATAATCATAGTTGATACAATAATGTATGTAATATACAAGACAATCAGTCTTTCATTCATTGCTTAATTACTATGAGTAATAAGAAAATTGAAAAATAGACTCTCAACGAGTAAAAACTTCACAATGAATCATTCTTATTCATATGTGTTCTTCAAAATCATTACATAATGGAAGCATAGCCATCGAAATATATTTATCATAATAATAAATATCAATTTCAACATTCGAAAAAGTCTTTTAATGATTCTAAAATACAAATCATGGAATTGAAAAACAACAATAAAAATTAATTTGGTCTCCAGAGAAGAAATTCTTATCTTAAATTTTTTTCCTGATCTCTATTCAGTTTAAGTGAAAATGTTTACTTCTTGGAACCCTTTTTATATATACACAAAAGAATATTATGTGATAGTTTATGAGAGTTTTTTTATAAAGATTTTCAAAAATTAATTCAAAATCCAACAGATCCGACACTAATAATGGCAACAAAATTCCTGGGTACAATTCAGCACGTACCTTATCGATAAATCATTTGAAGTGTAACATTTGAAAATAATTTTTTTTTCGAGGGAAACAATTTTGGCTTTCTACGTCTGTCTCTATTTTTATAAAAAAATCTGGGGATTTTTTTTTTCATGGCAAATCAATGACTGAAAATCCTCAAATAAATAAATAAAAACACGATATTATTGCGCATAATTATTTTTTAATATTCACATTGTTCAAATGGACAGTTGAGGAACTATTTTCCTTTTCATAAATTATATTTGGCATTTCTCTGCATTATATGTATTTTGAAGTTTTTTGTAATGATTTTCATTATTGAATGATATTAATCACTTGATTTGTTAAGTAACTGATATAACTTTCCAGCTGTTAGAGACACGATATTGGAATTCCAGTCGTTATCGTGAAAAATTTATTTATTTGAATCAGAAAGGGGATATATTCCAGAAGAGATAAGTTTTTGGGATAACGAACTTTTTTGTATTTCTATTTCCAGACTTCCAGTTTTTTTCTAAGAATCACACGTTAAAAGGTAAGACCTCGTTAATACTTATCTCGCACAAGTTTCGACTTCTGAGGGTGTTCGTTCGTAGAGGTGCGATAGCTGGTTAACGAAAAAACAGATTTTTTAAACAGAAAGTCTGTCCATGATCTACACATTTCTGTAAACAATTTAATTTCATTTAACTGACGTCTCCTCTCTTTCAGGAACTTTTCACCTTTTTATAGTATCTAAGTAATTGTTTTGATCAAATGTAATAGCGGTTTGTTTATGAAAATTGAAGATTTTTTAATATTTTAAAATTTTTTATAACGTAAAACTTATATAATGCTAATACGGTAAAGGACCTTTAAGATGACTCTGTACGTATAGTATTTCACTATCACAAAATTGAGTTGATTTAGGTAAATTATGCAATTTTTGTTATGAAGTTTTTCATTTCAGATAATGATTTTTCCATTCAAACATGTTTGTAATTGGTTATTTGGGATGTTCCCTAATCTTCATTCTTCATTCTGATGGTGGAATAAAAAAATCATCTTTCCAATAAATCTTCCACATTATGAAACATCATTAAATTCTGTCAGATTGAGAAAATAATATGTCCTCCACTTTCAAGTAACTACCATGAAATTTGACGTGGATGAAACTTGAGGAATATAATTGCTAAACCAACTTCGATTTCTTGAATTAAAGGGGCGGAGTAGATCACGAAAATTGAAAAGTTGCACATAATAAGACGCCCCAGAATTACATACTGTGTGCATGGAGCGTGTGTTCATAATCACTGCATGATTCATGTTCCGACCGAAAGTTTCAAGATCGCAACGATTAATCCAAGATAAAATGCTATTTAAACTTTATTTAATTTTTGATTGCTTGATTATAGAGGTTGCGCCCATTTCTTACTTTGTCCATTCTTTCTCCTTTCTCAAGCTGTACACCGTCATATACAATCTGGCAATTAATTAAATTACTCAAAATCATGTGAGCTTTCTCTGTTTATTGTTCACAGGAATTGGTAGGTAGCAATAAAAATATAGCTCATTCCGGAAATGATAAATAGTAATCTAATAGTGTTTGATTGGGTTAGGTTATGTTATGTTACGTTAGGTTAGGTTCAAAGTGAATAAGTTGCTAATTTCCCGAACACAATATGCAAAATCATATTAACTAATTTAGATGATCACTGGAAATAATAGCAACAAAAAGTCAGTCTTGAATAAGTTGAGTTGCTCAAAGTACAAAAAATCTCTAAAATGACTTCAAATTTGAAGTAAAAACTGTTTAGTTATCATCGATTTCGGCTTGGTCTTCATCGATTTCTGCATTCTCTTCGGTAGTTGCTTCTTGGTATTCAGACACCAAATCGTTCATGTTGGATTCTGCTTCAATGAATTCCATCTTGTCCCGGGTGTACTAATGCAATGGATGGTAGTGGAGTTGCCAATGGAGGTGGCGGACATTTGCAGACCTCTGAGAGGGATGTCACAAACGGCAGTCTTCACGTTGTTGGGGGTCCATTCGACTGGTAGCTGCTGTTCTTGTTCTGGATATTTAGTATTTGTTCGTCTGCTTCCTTCATGGACATCTTTCCTCTGAACAGTGCGACCACTGTGGAGTACCTTGGATCACAGGCAGCCATCATGTTCCTAGCGTAGAAAATTTGCTGGGTCAGTTCAGGAACAGTGAGAGCTCCACGGGATGTTAGTGAGGCAAATCCAGGTATAAAAAAGTGAAGACGAGAGAAGAGAACCATGTTAACACCCAGATTACGGAGATCAGCATTCAGCTGACCAGGAAATCTAAGGCAGGTGGTGAATCCGGACATGGTGAGGGATACCAAGTGGTTCAAATCTCCTTAGGTAGGGGTGATCAATTTCAGAGTCCTGTAGCAGATACCATAGAGATCATCGTTATCAATATAGTAAGTTTCGTCTGTGTTTTCTACAAGTTGACGTACGGATAAGGTAGCGTTGTAGGGTTCTGCAACAGTGGGTCTATTCTACCCCCAACTGCAACCCATGAGGGTTATTATGGCTCACACCCATCCATACATAACAAAGCCAATTAGTTAGGTGAATGACATCTCAGGTCAATGGCGGTATATTTTGTCTTCCGACAATGCTAACCTCTTCATGAGGTGACTCAGAAGACAGTGACCATGTCATCTCTGATTTGGTCTAACAATTGTTTGATGATATTGACTGTTGAAAATTGAAGTAGTTTTCCATATTGTTTGGTAAAAAAATTTCCAGATAACTCTGTACTACAGTAATAACTTCATATACTGTGGCACGCATAGAATCTGCAACACATGTGAAATTTTTCATAATAGATTCATTCAAAGTTCCGCAGTAAATTTGTAATTGAGAAATGAGTAAAAACAGCCTATTTCCTTTCATCATGTGATACTGTGAACCTGTAAAATTTTACACTTTTTCTGAAAATATTCAAAAAACCAAGTTTTTCTATGAATTTCAAAAAATTCAAAAAAAGTTGCTCCCTATTCAATTTCTCATAATTTAACCTCTCTACAGTATGACTCGTTTCCTATTTTTCAATTTTTTTAATCTTCTGCTCTACCGATTCGAACGAAACATGATTTAAATTTCCTCACTTTGATATCATGTATTGCCCAGAAACTACATTGTCTTGTTATCAGAAAAAATTAACTGCATCTCCAAAAATTCGACTTTGTTGTTGCAAATTCTTTTATTGTCAAAAGATTCGGAATTTCAGTGTATAAACGTAAATATGTCAGTAATTGAATAAATAAATTTTTTTCATTCTTATCACCCTTGTATTTCTCTTTTGTGTTTCTTTTTCTAACAGATGTATATCCTTAAGTGTGTACGAACTATGACTCATAGGCATGTAAATTATTTTTGTGCAACTTAGTTTTCACAGTTTCTCAGTCAACCACTTTTTTTCCTCTAATACTCCCAGTATCAGTTTTTCCGTTTTTAACAACGCTCAAACGAATAGTGAGTTAATAATCACAAACTTTTACCTTATAGATTTCATTTCTGAAATGCATTTCACTATATAGTAGCATCCTCAGTTGGACAATGAATAAAAATTCGTTTTAATTTTTTAAAAAATAACAATTACTTACAATGTTCAGTTTCACTATGGAAATTTTGTTTAATATAATTTCGAGAAACACGATGGACGTAGAATTTTAAACGTTTTTAGAAGCATTGATTGAAGACGTCAATTACATTAGAGTTATTGCAACATTGTTATAATAAGTTATTGAAATAACATTAAAGTTATTACAAAAGCTCAACAAAACTGCTAAATTTCAGAAGTTCTAGGTAAGTTGTATTAAAAATCAATAGTACTATTTTTTGGAAAGTTTTGGGTTTCTACTTTTCCATCTGTAAACAAAAAAAAATATGAGGATCTTTCCAAGAAAGCAAGAAAACAATTGATTTCGAAATAAATTATTTACAAAGATGTGAGGATTATTCAAGTAGAAAGTTACTTTCAGACACAAACTCAAAGAAAAAGCTTCCTCGAAATAATGAATTACATGTAAACATTGAATTACACGAAAAAAAGTATTTTCGACACAACTTCTATATAAACATTAAATTATACGAAAAACAACTATTTTCTATTCAGTTTATAGCCCAAACTCTCGTTATGGAATTGAATCAGATATCATTCACGGGATTGCTATAAAACTGAAAGAGGTAAAATTTCACTTACATGGAACACTGTCATTCTTCATAGCGGACATCCGATGTTTCTTAATAAGCAACTTGTCTTATTGCCTCTTCAGCACCAATCTGGACAACATTTCAAGATGAATCACTCAATTCACCAACAAAATTACGACTTTATGTCACGAATGAGTTTTTACCAGCCCTAATAATACTAGCTCCTTCGCCATTACTTGAAATTTCAATTATTTGGAATAGGTAGATCATAATGCATAAAAATTACAAAAATATGACAAAAAATGATGACAAGATAAAACTTCATGAAATGTCTTCAATTTCCGAATTCACTTGTGTTGACGAAAAACATCTCAAAATTCTTTATCTAAATTCAAGATCGATCAAAAATAAAATGGATGACTTGGAAGTCATCACAACACAACAAAGTTTTTGTTTCGGGGTTGAAATTAGATGATTTTAATGTATTTCCACGTGTTAAAACCGAAAGTGACCATAAAAATTATATATTAGCTCTTGTTTTCAAGATATAGTATCATTATATTATATATATGTATATTGAGTTTTCAACAAATGAAATATTTCATCACCAACAGTTGGTACACATGTTTGTTTACATAACACCCCTCTCATCAGCTGTTCTTAAGTAGTAAACATAACCTATGTGAGTTTGTCAATTGTACGCACGTGGTTGCTATTGAAATTATCGTGTGAAGTTGATTTTTAAATTAATTTAAGTGCTGATCTGAAATGCCTCGAAAGTGTGTGAATTCTGTCGATAGCTTTTGCTATATATGTGGTGAAATAACATTTAAGGCTCAGAAACGTAAAATGACACCTATCGTTAAGACA
>WOGN01010257.1:0-10473 GCA_015342105.1 Leptinotarsa texana | reverse complement strand
TCATAAAATTATGTTGTTTTATGATTGTGACCTCAATGTAATTGTACTGAGTTATGAGACTTTTTCCATGCTTTCCCTAGGTCTACGGAAATAAATATTTTTTGATTTGATTTGATATATTTGTTAACTATATTTCTCTCAAGTATATGAGAATTAATATCTTTATTCCATCATAAAGGGTGATTCAAACCATCTATCCAAATATACCCCATGTATTTCTTACTGTTTTTTTGGGGTATATAACCTTCCACCATCTGAAAAATGAACAAAACTAAATCATTAGAAAAAATGCCATATTGTAATGGAGGCTAAACTGAAAAGTTAACCCTGAAAATTTACTGCGCAATATAAACCACTGAAGAGTCCAATTACTCAGTAACTTGTATTCATGATATTTACGTACAAATCTAAAAAAAACAGTTGAAAAAATTTAAATTTATCCTTAGCTTTCTCTGTGGTCGACGTTTCGGACTCTTCAGTGGTTAATATTATGCAGTAACTTTTCGGGACGAACTATTCAGTTTCTACTTTATTAGTCTTCAGCAAAATCTCTGTTGATTAAGCTTTGTTTACTTTTCCCAATGAGGAAGGTTATCTACTATATAAAAATGGATGTTTGTTGGTTGGTTGGTAAGTGATAAACTTCTACAGAGAAGGTTTCTAGGCTATCAATTTTTCTGTAACTCGCCACTAGATAGCGCTGTAGAACAATTTTTTAAAGCACTGTTCTATAACGCTGCGCAAGCCTGATTTCGTTGATTCTGATTGTGTCAAAACATTGGAACAGCAGCGATACAGCAACATAGTACTAGTATCATATATATTAAAAAGGATGTTGATTGGTTGGTTAGTTGGTAAGCGATAAACTTCTACATCGCTCAACCGATCGTGATAGAACTTGACATGTATAAGTAATTTTTCATAGAGAAGGTTTTTAGACTATCAATTTTTCTGTAACTCGCCACTAGATGGCGCTGTAAAACAATTTTTTGAAAGCACTGTTCTATAACGCTGCCCACGTCTAAGTTCGTTGATTCAGATTCTGTCAAAACATTGGAACAGCAGCGATACAGCAACATATATTACTAGTACTCTATAAAAATGTCTTTCGAAGAATAGTCCACGCAACAACACTCCATATATATTCGTCGTAAAGTTCACAATATAATTCAACAAGAAATTAAAAAATTGAGATCAACAGCATTGAAAAAAACATTACAGAAACACAAATGGATATTGGATAATACTGGAAAAATTGAAAATATGCTCACATTTAAATATTTTTGTTCAACAAATAATTTTTTATTCCTAATTCATAATAAAACCCTCTTTTTCATACATTCCTTCAATTCAACTTATTTTTTATGAACAATATCTTTTAACAGTAGACATAATCTTCATTTTCAACTAATCCAGTCAAACACGAGTGTTTACACTTAGGAGAACTATGTTAAAATAGTATTGCATGTACTAACAACTTTTTAAGTATTTATAGACATTAATTTGATTTTTTGCATATTTTAATAAAGTAATTTGAATATTATCAAATTATATCTGTAGTATTCGAGGTGCAATTGTTTTGCCCTGATTTTGTAATATAAAGACTACTAAAATATATATTGTTATTGAAAAATATACAAATCATTTCACTAAGTGTTCTATGGCTGTTGGCATGAACAAATATTGTATAAACAAATATTATTAGTAGCCAAAAAGAAAAATTACTAATGACGCTGAACCTCATAAACTAAAAACAGATTATTCGAACGCACATTACACAAAATCATTAATTTTTTTCGTAACCTCTGTCGAGCCAAATATCTACCTACCTAATCAAGGTACACTTGAACCGAAACAGATGAATGCTGAAACAGAAACGTGGGCGTGGTGATGGCCACTATGAATGATGATCCTTGAAGAGGGCCTAAAACTTATTAACTTTTTTCGGTTATTTTTTCCAAGTTATGAATATAAAATTCAGGTTCCATCATAAACGGTTCAAGGATTGGAAGAAGATTTAGATTTCCACCAAGATTATAACTTCAACTAGGCTTCAGAATTTGAAGGAATCATTGTTGATATATTTCTTCCGGGTAAATCAACAGACCAAAATGTGTCTGTGTGTGTGTGTCTTCATGTTATTGATGACTATTGTATCATAGTAAATGAAGACCTGAAAGAACAATCAATTCTGAAAAAGTCAAACAATTGTGACGCGACATGAAAACTATTTGATAAAAGAGTCAAACACTAAGAAAAATTATAAGTATATCCAAACAGTAAAAAATGCGAGAAATAAAGACTGCAATAACAAAAATAACAGTAATCGAAAGGTCCAAAAAAAAATTTGGTTTCTCGTGTTTTTCCTTTCCTTCCTTCTTCTTAATATTTTTTCTTTTTATCTTCATCATTTTACTTTCATAAATTTCTTGTTTACAAGTAACTGACATTATTGTTTAACACATTCAGAAAAGCAGGAAAAACCATCTAACACCTGAGGTCTTTGGTGAGTTGATCCACCACTTACTTGAGCAACTGGTGCAAAGTCGCAACGTCAATTCAGGCGCACAAAAATGGAAAATTCAGCAGTTTCGTCGATGCCGAACGTGGGTATATTATGTTAACCCCCTGAAATATTCTTTACTATAATACTAGTCTTAAGAATTATGTATCCTATCGTCGGCGGCAGCATTTTGTCACTCCTTCGCAGCTTGCTGAAGAAGTAGTGGAAGTAACAGTTCCACTACTCGTTGGCGAAGTTGGAGAGGAGATTCGTATCATTCCACCAGTCAAAACACTTGGAACATGCAGCTGGCTCTTTCATGGTTCTTTCGACTATTCGAGTACTAAGTGAAATGGTGGACTCCCTAATATCAAATCTCTAGATCTGTATCTGTAGAGTAGGGAGGGTGAGTGTAGACCAACCGCACTCAGGCCACATGTGATCCATTGTACATCCTCCCGAAGATTTGTCCTCTAAGGTCATCGTCCATTCTGCCCTTTCCAGGAAGGACAGGTTACTAGGAGACATCTCCTTGATATCGGCAGGTGAAGGCCAAGACTCGCCAAACACACACTCTCTTTGGCAACCTTGAGGTGTCTCACGACGGCTTTCGTGAAGGTTTTGAAAGGTGTAGAGACATTACTGTTGTTGCGCAGCTTCTTCAACATTTTTGGGGTTCCCACCGTGGAGTTTCTCAAGTGAAGGCGCTTTTCTGCAGGGGCAGCCGGTTTCTTGCCTTTATTCAAGGAGGGGCTCTTGGCGCCCACCGCAGTAAGTGCCCTTACTGTTGGAGTTGGAGTGGCGGAGGAGGAGGGTGCACTTATAGTTACTGCCACTCCTGTCTTTTTCGCTTTTTTCTCTCCTATTCGCTTCGGCGCCGCGAATGCGCTTGCTCCTTGACCTTTGTATTATATCACGAGGTGATCTGTCATGTCCAGCCTCATTCCGAGCGGTAGATTGGGGGTGAACATTTCTGTTCATCCCCAGCCACTGCCATAGACTGAGGTGAGCATTTCTGTCCAGCCTTGGGGTTGGTTTTTGTTTTTTCTGTGACTGTTTTTGTATTTGTTTCATTCATGTGTGTTCTCACGAGTAGCTGGGAAGGAGTTGGTCAGTCTGGCATAGCCCCGCATTACCATATGTAGGCTGAATACAATGAGGTTTCGCACGGATCCCCAAGGGGTTCGTTCGTAACCCCATATCACCCTGCGGTCATTCAGCTTTCGGCACGATTCCTTACACCTTGGCTTTGGCAGGCTGGTACATGGTGACATATTTCGCAAAGGTTTTTGGGGAAATTTGGTTCCCCTCACCCATCTTAAGATCATACCTACATGCCAGACTCAGGCAGAAATCTTGGCCAGACAAATGCAAGAGGATGTTGTTCTTGACTCATTTAGTCTAGTCAGGGCACATGATTCTCGAATTCCAAGAACATTTTACTTATAGTGTGGGTACTAGTACTAGTTGATGATCTTGGTACGCGCTACGAATGTATTGGAGTTTTGGGAAAGGGCACGACCAGCGCAACATGCAAGGTGAAATTAATGAAAATGAATACTTTTATTGATCACAATATATGTAAATAATGAACATACAAAGCTATGGGTATATAAATGAAATCAGTTATAGAATTTATGGCCAAAAGTCAGAGTAAACATTCACTTCCACAAGTATATACAAGTATTCTCTTTTACACCCTTCAATTCCTTTGAACTCTTGATCAATTAGAAAGGACATTTTCATTTTTTCTGTAGCTTTGGATGAATTCCTTTCCTGTTACAAATTTTTCCTTGTTCTCTGGTTTTCTTGAAGAAATCGTCTGTTTTTCTTGAAAATGCAAGGGCCGCAGAGTACCTTTTTCGAACTCTTGTCAGCGTACTTTTGGTATCGAAGTGTTCTGCCAGACTACTAGAGAATTACATTACCGTTGTCCCATTTTTTCTTATTCACTTAAACAACAGGCTATCGCATTGCTTGATGTTAATACTTGACAATTATATGATATAGTCGGAGCTTCATATATAGTGAAATCGAAAAATGTTTTTCACAATAAGCAGAGAGTGAAATTTATCGTTAAAATTGCAATGAAACAATACTGGTGAGAAGGTGTAACTTTAAGATAGAGGGTTGTTTAACATCCAATACGTTAAATTACTTTCACATAGTTACATACTACTCATTATTGTATTGTATTCCATTTTATTTAATACATACATATTCAAAAAACAAGCATATGCCAATAACATGTAATATACTATTTACACCTATGTGAATTACATATTGATACCTGTGTAGTGGAAATGTTTGGAAAAAATTCATTTTATTTATGTTTTGAATGATCGGAAATTTCTCTTCAATTAGTTTAAAAAAATAATTCCTATTGTATACAATTATCACACTCATTCAAACAACAGAACAGATCAGGAGAGTCTTTCCCAAATGTAAAGAAGTTGGAAAAATACTCTTTGATTTACTATTGATTTTTTCTTCTTTCCATTTCTTCTTCTTCCTTGTCGACTATCCTTAGGAATTCCAGGTTTCATCAGAAATTTTGCAGTCTTTGTCTACGTCCAAAAGTTATTCTAGAGAAAAGTTTGGAGCAACATTTCCAGACCTTTGTGGAGTAGTTCACCTTTTTTTCAAGGTACGGAATCAACTTCATCTTCTAAATCTCAATCGCCTCCCATGAATCCATAGGAATCCTCCCATGAAAAACAGTTTGTAATTGTTTTTGGCTAACATAGACATTTCACACTTTTGTTACTACTCTAATACAATTCCCTAGCATTATTAGCTCATTTATTGGTACTATTTTCATTGTTATCATTGATTCCAACACTACACTTGCGTAGAAGTTTCCTCATCATGGTTATAGCCTAGATCCAGCAAATTTGAACCTTTCAAATGACTAAGATTTTTGATCGCACCGATGAGTAGCAATTTAAAGTTTTTCAGGTATCTAATCTGTAAGTTATCTTGAAATATTTCATCATATACATCTTTCTTTTTACTAAAGGCAAACCTGGAACATTCCTACGGTGGCCGGTGTCGAAGCTTAGCTCTGCAACGAACCACCTTGGAGAGCCTCGTTATCTTTGATTTTCCTGTATCAAGTCTTCTGTCGATTCCATAAATGGTATCTTCGTGAGATTAGCACTTATTGCAGAATAGACATAGCAATATGGTAAATACAAGAGCAAATCAATACGATGAAATGGGGAACAGAAATAGAATGGAATTGTTTTTTTGGTAATGAACCAACAGCTGCAAGAAATATCAGATCATATTAAAATATAAAGATTGAAAAAACAGGTTCAGTCTCCCGTGGGTTGGGCTACCTATCGGGTGCGTCACCAGGAGGCGGATAGGGGCCAGGGGAATGCAGGCCCTGTCCGGGAAGCCAATGTGGCCTTACGGACGGGTTCGCCGGAGTCCTGGCCAGTTTCAGAAATAAGTAGAGTGAGGGGAACTGAAACTCCCCAATAGCCTTTGCAAAACATGCAACAAGCTAAGGTATAAGGAATCGTGCCGATAGCTGAATGGCCGCAAGGTGATATGCGGTTACGAACGATCACCTTAGGGAACTGAGCGAAACCTCATTGTAATCAGCCTACTTCTGGTAATGCGAAAATCAATGGGTCATAGTAGCTTTGAAAATGTGAGGATAACAATACCAAGTAGACCGAAACCATCTCCGGAATTGATATTAACAATTACAGAAGATTCTATAGGAGTAACGGGCTGATGTAAGAATGAATCTGACCTATCCCAAAATTCCAAAAGAATTGAAGAGCAAATTGGAGTATAATCTTCCAGTAACGATTCAAAAACACCAAGATAAAAAAAGTTTGGAGACTAGGTCGACACCCTCTACATAGATACTGTATTAATAGCTACGCTAGAATTCGAAGTCACGAAAACCACTTCTGAAAAATAGCAATCCAGTTGAGAAGTAACGTTGAGAGAGGAAGTCAACAAACTCATACAAATATTGAGCAAGTCATACACGAAAACAAGATTTTTCAAGAAGGGCTATTGCTGCAATGGCTGAAAAATATGTGGCATCTGTAGGAAGATTATTGAAAATAATCAAGCGTAGACGTAATATAGAGAAGGGATCTACCAAAAGACGGAGAAGATTATTATACTCCTTTATCAAAATAAATCAAAAGAAACTCAATTGATTCAACAAGTGACAAGTCGACAGAAGTCACAGGTAACCAACGCGAAAGTAAAGTTACAGATCACTAACCGTATATAGGAATTAAAGCCCGTAAATGAGAAACGATCACAAAAAGTATACGTTTTGGGATATATTCGGTTGAAACTGGATTCTGGAAACGAAAATCTGAGGCTGCAACTCCTCTGAAGAAAGAACATTGGATTCTACAAGACCAGATGAAGAAACGGTAATATAGAAAGGCCCACGAGGAGTTGGCCTTTCTTGTACCAGATTCAGATGAATAAAGGTATGTTTTTGGAAGTGACCCCAATCAGTTGTATCCAGTTTATGCAAGAAGCACATCATTGGTCATCTACCTCTCAAGACTGTCTTCCTATAAAAATTATAATATAATACACATATTATGGGAACGTGTCAGGATTTTCTTCAAATGGGGTATATGTATAGGTTTTTGGGAAAGAAAGTTCTCCTATTCTCCTGTATCTGTTATACTTTCATATAAACATTGAATTACACGAAAAAAAAAATTCTTTCGAAATAAATACTTTTATATGAACACTGAATTATACAGAAGATACTTTTTTCTACTCAGTTTGTATTCCAAACATTCGATATGAAATAAAAGCAGATATCATTCACAGGAGTTCTACTTTAAATAAATGGTTACAAATTGCACTTACATGGAACATTATCATCCTCACTGTTATACACCGATGTTTTGACGTAAGACACTTGTCTTGAGTCTCTTTAGTACCAAATTGTATACCATTATAGTAAAATATTAATAGTTTTACTTATTTTCAAATAGATTACTTTTTTTATTTCTTTAGAAGATTTTCACATCTGTTTTTGTATCGAGATAGAGTAGTAGAAAGCCAAAAACTTTCTTTCCCAAAAATTAATCACTCCTAAAAATATAACCCCTTCAATTCATGTATAGGTTGTTTCGAAAATTGGGTAGACCAGTTCAAAAAGTAGTTCGAAGATCACTTCCGAAATGATGTTTGCCAGAAACGACGACTAACAAGCGAAATAATGAAATAATTTCATAAAGTAAGTATTTAAATTTTAACGCTGGATTATACTCGTTTCTGATTTATAGATTTATAGAATTTCATTGAACATATCATTTATTATGTATCATTGAAGAGACCACATAGACTTAATAATATCAATCAGCTCCGTCAGCAATTTAAAAACGAATGTTTCATCCTATCTCTTGTGAATTTGATTTCCAATGATAATACGAAAAATATAGAGCACTGGACATTTCTTTTAAGAAATAAAATTGATTTTTCACTCGACTCACTTCAACAAACAACAAGAACCTTCACTGCTAGCAATATAAATTATTATTCAATATTATCCAGGAATGAAACCAACAAGAGTACAACAACGGTAAGTTGATTCAAAATGCACCTAATTTTTGTTTGCAAATAAAACTACACCCGCCTACAGCCATGCCTTTACCATTTCATTGAAAACAACTGCCAGGACTCCCGATGTTCTTCTGCTATCCTACAGCTACCCCGCCCCTGCTTCTTTATAATAGACGGTTCGATGGCACACTATAATTAGTGAGCTATGAATATTTTTGTAGTTATTAGATTACCTTTCGTGTTATTCGTTTTAAAGATTTTCCAAAGGTCGGTCTAGGCTGTGGGATTTCGCGTGGGTGGATTTTATTAGTGCGGAATGAGGTTTTGGTCCTTTGACGGTAATTATTGAGGTCCGAGGAATACAGAAAAACTTAAACACGAAATTGTATGAAACTGTAGAGTGTATCCCACACAACTTTTTTGCAAATTATTGCAAAAAAGTTGTTTGTCACATATTTGTATATTTCATGAATCATGAATTCTTCCATATTGTTGGATATCAAATTCACTTTTGATTAACTTATTTACTTATCCAATTATTCGCAAAAATCCCAGTGTTCCAGGTCTAAATGGAAAATGATCACAGAGAAAAATTATATTTGAAATACTTCAACAACCAAATAGCTGATATAGCTTCCATGAACAAAGATCGATATGCAATTCTTTTGGATATGTCACTCTATTGATAGTTCTAAGGCAGGGGTTGGCAAGTTGTTTTAGGTTGAGTGCGGATACTGTGGAGTCAGGTCCAGAAAAAAACAACTGATAATAATTAAGTATCAAATCGAATTCTGCAATATAAAACAAGGCCTAAAATTAATGTAAGAAACTACACCGACGGTCTCGAGCCAGTTTTTTATACTTTGGTTCTCGAGAGGAAGGGCACATTCGGAGTGCGTTTGGTGGGCGTCCGTTAATCTAGAGCGATATTTGTTTTTCAAAAAACGTCTCTTTGAGAAAGATGTTTCACATACGTATGTCGAGCCAAATACAGTTTTTCTTGTATTTTTCATATTTTTCTGAGACATGTTTGGTCCAAAATTATTCAATGGATACCGTTTTATATACTTGCAAAGACAAATCTTCTTGCAAATCAATTATCTCCATTTGAAGTGATGGCTTTGACAGATTAAACAACTTGGCAGCTATATCTGTCAATTTCAAATGGAGATTTAAGAAACGGAAATAGCTGGCCTATCTTTGCAAAGTCTTGGAATCTTGTAGCAAATTCATTCTCAAGATCGGCCAGAAATTCTAGAAACTCTCAAATGTCTTCTTCAGAGTTCTTTTTAAAATCAAGTATTATCGGAAAATGAGTAAATTCTTTAAACTCATTATTACAGTTTATTCTGTATTCTATAAAGGATTTTACAAAAACCGCGACACGTGTTCCGCTATACAATAGCTTCCTCAAGCGTTAACAAACGCTTAACGCTTGAGTAAATGCAATTCTTGAAATTGCAGTCCGCGTTTAGTGGCCTGGTTTTCGTGAGGCTGCTCCAGGTAGTGTTTCCAGATCTGAAGCCGGTTGTGATGTTATACTTGGACACAATTCTTCTTATCCTTTCCAAGTCCACGTATAACATCAGAACTTGCTCTAAATCTGGGAACACTATTCGCAATAGCTTCACGAAAATTATGCCACCAAACGCTAACTGCGATTCCAAGAATTGCATTTATCGAAACCCTAGGAATGCGGAGAATCCTACATCTGTGAAACTGAAAAGCCATTGAAAGTTCGCATTGCCGAGCACAAGTTACATATATAGCGAGAAGAAACCAGCAAATCAAGAATAGCAAAGTATGTTAGGACTCATCGAGTGATCTCATCCAAAAGGATGAGAAAGATGAGAAGAAAATTCAAAGAAGCCGGATATATGTTGTCCATCAACGCATTTTGCCAAGCAAGCGTAGAGGTACGCAACATATAAAAACCTATAATCAACGTATTCTGAAAACACTTTATTGTGTGATTGTCACTAGACAGTTTTACAAAAACACAACACGTGTTTCGCCATACAATGGCTTCCTCGGGCGTGTCCTAATCTTAAGACACGTGTCTTAAAGTTAAGACATTCCTAAATAATAACAATTAGTTTATTATGCCTTTTTCGTTTTTTCATCACAGATGCTAATTTAATTTTATCTGACATTTCTTTCTAACCTATATTGGTTATCAGTTTTTAGTATTTTAATGCGTTTTGATGTAAGAATCTCAATATTTGAATTTCCCACTCTTATTTGCTTGTTTCCGGTCAAAGCTTTGGGTTTCAATATATGTACAGGGTGTCCTTACTGTATATTTGTACCGGAATTCCTTTGTGATGTTTTGAAAATATATATATCCGTTGTGTACTATTCGATAGTCGACGTTTCGCCATCATCTCAGATGGCACATATATATA
>WOGN01010256.1:0-10473 GCA_015342105.1 Leptinotarsa texana | reverse complement strand
GAAATCTGACGTTTATGGGGGAAATATCAATTTGGTTATATAGGTTTTGTGAAGGGTAACGGTATGGGAGGTTATGTATGTTGCGGAGGATAGTCATAATTTCTACATCGTGGTTTCATGTTATATAGTAAACTGCAGTAACGTTAGTTATAAATACAAGTGTTGTAAAAACATAGGAAATTTTATTTCCTTCTCTCAATGCTTTATGAATTTTGATCCCGGAGATACGATCTGTTACCTTGGTTACGATTTCACACAAAAATTTCGGTGAATTGTTTATTTTTTCGGTAATCAGATGATTCATAGATATTCCAGAGGGACCTTTTTTGATTCACAAGATATTCACCTTCGAAAAAGTTAAAATAAAGATTCATGAAAATCAGGATTTCTGTACTAATCATTTTTGTTACAACAAGAAATGTTTTGGTAGGAATAATTTTTGTAATGAATTTTACAAGCTGTACGTGGTTTCTACGTTGTTCTTGAGATTAACGTCTATCGTACAACTTTCAGGACATGTATTTGGGGTTACGATACTTCATTGTAGATACTTATGACGAAACTCCCATCTTACTGAAATATCAGCAGTAGGGTACTTGAAAAACCCTCGACTTTTTTCTTCTGGAAATTCCCTCGTTTATAACAAAATGGAAGAGTTGTGAGTCAACAAAATCCCCCTGAGTATAATGTGAAAGAAAATACTCTTGGAAAGTGGAATTAGTCAGGAGTCTCTTATCATCACCACTTCTTTCTAGGATAACGTGGTGTAACCGAATAGACGATGAAGCATGAACCACATCAGATTTTGTACTGAAATTGAATTGCGCGACTCATCCAATTTGCTCCCACTATTTACGATCGTATATTATGCTGCCTTTCCGAATTTTGCCGTTAAGGATGTAATTTATTGCAAATTTGGCCGATATTCTCGACGGTGAAAATGGAGGTTCAGTATCACGACGCGGTGTTATGAGATCACCTAAATCACATTAGAAACTAGACCGCAAACCGTTTATACAGCTCCAACCTAAAAATGGAGACGCCTATAATTTTCTTTTCGATAAAATATTAAGTTCTTGACCCTAATCGAAGGCAACTAGCAATCTACAGGTTGGGCCTGAGCAAGGACCGAATTCTCGTAGTTGACGTTTAAAGAAAGTTAATAAAAATTAACGTTCTTGAAGCTGAATTGTCATAATATTTTTTTTTCAATATTTGCCCGGTAAACACTATGCAAATAGACCAAAATTGTTCTAACAATTGAGTTCGAAGTGAGATGATAACAGAAATGATTTATCAATAATATAAATGTGATACCTATAATGAATATACATTTTTGCCGTAACTGAAATATTTCGTAATAATTCGAACGTCATTAATATGTTATTGTATCATTTTCTTCTAGCTGATTGAAATACGTATTTTTTGATTAATGAAAATCTGTACTTTCACTGATACATTTGAAACGTAAGATAGAGGATGTTTTATTTCCATATTGTAAAAAAGAAGATAAACAGATATTTGAAATTTAAATATCTCTAGTACATATTGAAAACATGATTTCAAGTATGCAAAAAAACATTTTCTTTCTTCGTTGAAGGAATTTTAAATTATGTATTTATGTTCTTCAACTGGAAGACTTTTGTTCAAAAATGTTTCATATGACTTTGTTTCGTGCTTGAAATATTCGATACAACTCTAAAAATCATAAATATATCCCAAATCCGAAAATTTTTTTCAAGCTGATGAGAATGCTTTTTTTTCATAAAATGGCATGTCTGTGTCCTATAGATGTATGCAAAACTTTAGAAAAAGATTGTTTCATTTACGTATCATTTGAAATAGAACATGAACAATTGTTGAAAGATTCAAAATAACATTATTTCAAAGGCATATTGAAGACATTGTGTCAAAAATATAAAAAAGACCGTGTTAGGAATCACACGTTGAAAGGTAAGACCTCGTTAGTCCTCAGTTTGCGCAAGTTTCGACTTCTGAGGGGTACGACAGCTGGTTAACGGAGAAACATATATTTCGGTTCTTTATAAAACGGATCATATGTTTATATTCGTTGTTTAAATTATGTTTTTTTCATTAACCAGCTATCGCACCTCTACGAACGACAACCCTCAGAAGTCGAAACTTGTACAAGCTAAGGACTAACGAGGTCTTACCTTTTAATATAAGAATCCTATATGTTCATGAATGTCATCTAGAAAACCTTCGTTTGAGAATGGTATATTATTATTTTTATGCTTGGAATATTTAATAGTTATATTGAACCGCAAGCACATTTTACATGAGATCATCTGCCGTGATTCGATAATATCACTTAATTTTTCAATTTGAGAGATTTTATTTCTGAAATAATAATAAAAGGAACTGTTTAAAGACTTGAATACCTCATTTTTTTCACTTCTAGGACTGAGTTTGCATTATAGTAATAGCACTAAGTCTATTTTGAAATTCCATGTTTCTAATAACAAAAAAGTTAAAGCAGTTTTTGTTATATATTTCTGAGGTTACTTATGGTAAATCTTTAATTTATTGACATTCATAATATTGATATTGATAGATATTGTTACAATCGGACTGAGTTGACATTTCAATAAAATTGAATATAAAAGATTCAAAATCCGTTAGAAGAAATAATCATCCATTTTGCAAAAAAAGTAAACGAGAATTTGGTTTGAAAATTTTCAATACCTCATTTTGTTTAATTAACGCACATCGTTTCTTGATATTCACTGCATCAAATTAAATTGTACCGTTTCATCTAATCCATCTGGTATATACCAACAAAAGTTCAACCATCATTATGAGAATAATAGTTTGACATTCAATACTTTGGATTGAACTTAGGATTCCTCAAATCTCAAAGACTAGGCTATGAAATGATATTGAAAACAATAATCTGGAAAATAAATCCAAACCATCAACATTCAGACCCATTTGATCAGTCATAAAAATACGATTAACATTATTACGGAAAATTTCATCTCAAATTTCATATTTCGTGGTTATGCTCGTTCATCTCGAGTCCGTTTAATAACATCAGTGATTTAAATTGCGTTATGAGATAAAATTCAATTTCAACGAGTGAAGCTTCTCCTTCTGAGAGTAAACCGCTCATGCTTTTCTTCATAATTATATTGTGTCAGGAAACGAAATTCTGTGTCGAAACAAATAAAAAGTTGCCGTATTATTTTTCAAATAGACCTTTTGTCGTACCTGTTTGAGTTTAATATCATTTCAGACAGCTATTAATCATTTTACCGATCTTTCTCAGGGTCCGTAGAAAGAACAGTTTTTGCTGGAAATGAAAATTGAAATTTTAGGATACGGTTTTCGAAATCAGGGTGTTGAAAGTTTTGATTTTGAAAGTAATGTTTTTGACCTGAAAAACGAAGACTTCCATAAAATGTTCCACCTTCAAATTGTGAGGAAATTCAATTGTCGCACTCTGTTTAGGGCTCTGTTCAAAGATGAGGCTGTCACTACTCCATTTTATTTGAAAGGTCCAAGTCTCAGACAGAAGCTTCCAATTATATACTGTTCACCAAACAGATGGAGCTATAAAGAATATAATCTGCACAAGATTTTTCGAAGTTCCAGTATCATTGGTCGGTAAATATCAGCCCTCGATGGCTTCTACACAGCCAAACTAACTCTTTATGTCCTTCTCTTACCAAATATTCGGAATTGAAACAGATATCTGTTTTGAACAATCTGTTTTTCCTTTACGAACGACAACCCTAGGAAATCGAAACCTGTGCGAACTAAGGATTAACAAAGTATTAAATTTTAACGTGTGTTTCCTAAAATATATCGTACGCACGAACACTACATGATGTAATATTTAAAGGGTTTTGACATATAGAACTATCTCCAGGTATAGTTCGAAGTTTCGGGTGGAAATATCTTCAATTTACGACTTTGTCAAGCACATCTGCTATTGCCACAATGATGAGATTAGGTTGTTTCAAAAGTTTTGTCAGTTTTGATGGGTCTACTTTGAACTGTAATATCCCAGTGAATACATATTCAATTCAATCAAGATAAGCGCCATCCGAATCACTGCACTTTTGCCACATCGACACAAGTCGATCCATTCCGTCGGCATGAACATTGTGTGCTCCGGATTGGATAAGGCCGATGAAGGCCTTTTTTGCCCGTTCCTGATTGACAAAGGTTCTACCGGTGAAAAAGTTAGTGAAGTGCTTGAAAAGGTGGTAGTCGGTTGGTGAGAGATCTCGGGAGTTGGGGCAGAACTTCGACTCTCAAGTCGTTTAATTTTCGGAAGGTGATTTGTGAAACGTACGAACGGGCGTTGTCGTGAAACAGGATTGGATGTCTTCTGCTGAACAGTGATGGCTGCTGCTGACAAAATTTTCAGTATATTTCGTCGATTTCCTCCTGTTGTGATGGTTTAACCGGGTTGCAAAGAGTTATAGAGAATCACATGAGCCACTGACCACCATACAGTAACCATGGTCTTTTTTGGTAGAGTTTTGCCTTTGGGAAGTGCCTTGGTGGCTCATTGGTGCCTACTAACTGTCCTGAACGTCTTTTGTTGTCGTAGAAGATCAACGTAACGATCTGATTCAAAAAACGGTCATTTTGATTGCACAGAAGTCCAATCACTTCTTCACTTCACGAAACGTGATAACATTCATCGACCGTTCAAATCGTGAAGCACTCACTCTTCGAACTCTTTGAGTCCCGTGAGAAGGAAATATTAAGAGCAGACAGTTGTTATGAAAAAATAAATGAAAATTTCTATGTTTTTTGTTTATTGTTCATTGCAAAAAATGTCATGACACTTCAAATATCCTATTCAAGTGGAAATACAACTACCCTCATCTGGGAAACGAAATATTATATCGGTGATATTTGCGAAGTAATCGGCAAAATATTCAGCAAGGTTACAATATTTCTAACCTTGGGTGAGGCTCGGAGAAATACTGTTAAGTCTGAGATGAAATGAGAAAATACTGTTCAGAAATAATATCCACGTTCCTGACATCAGGAATGAAAACCTACTAACATGTCCTGCACACAGAACCTACTACTTCGAAAAAAGCTTCCAATTTAATATGTATAACCTATACAATGCGAACGATTCCCTATAATTTTACTCATCTCCTAATTTTCCTCCCTTGTATTCTCTATATTTTTTTGCTGATTTTTTGAGTGTGGTCAATGAGATAGGCAAAATAAAAATAATATAAGCCGTACTACAACAATGGTTAGTGGCAGAGCACCAATTGGTAATCTTACCCTTGAGATTTTCTATCATCCATGTTTATGTCCTTTTTTTTCTCATCTAATTATAATTGTGCTTCAGTGTACATGGAATGTGAAAATGATTACATTTATTATTATACCGTGATAAGCGCTGCTCAAGCCTTATCCCCTGAATCCCCGATACATTCGGAAGGGCGCGCCAGCATTTTCAACTAACGACCACTCCCCACACCGTGGATAAAGTGTTCATTGGGTCCAAGAATCATGTGCTCTGAGCAAACGCAGTGAGTCAGGAATGACAGCCTTCTGCATCTGCCCGTCTAAGATATTTGCCTTAGTGCGGCAAGCCGGTATAATTTTGAGATTCGAGATCAGAGAGGGCATCATTCCAGCAAAGACTCCAATAATCAGAAAAACCATCGTGACAGAGTGGTCTGAATATAGTCTGCGGAGTTCAAAGAGAAAATCTCGATATTTTATCCGTTTTTTCTCCTCTTTCCGGACGATATTCGTTCCCCACAACGGATTCAATATCGAAAGGCAACACCGATGTTTCGTCAATACAGTAAAGTGCCGTAGATGGTGAAACATCATTATTATTATTACATTCAGGAGAGAAAGAAATTTTGAGTTGAAGTATGATATTGATATTGGCTGAAAAGCAGAGGAGGATGTGAAGGAGTTGATTATATATCAAAGAGATAGGAACGGAACAAACAGAATTGCTTTTGATTTGAATTATATCGATTATATCATCCAAATTGAAAAGTTGAGAGGAAGTTTTAGTCTACAAAACTTTTTGTTTCTGAAAGTGGAATATGGAACCTCTGGTGTGAAATTAATCGATTCAAATCAAATCAGTTTATTTGAAGAAACTCTACAGCATGGAAAAAGTCAATTGAACAAAAATATATAGAAATTCACAATACAATATGAAAATATCAAACAGAAGTATGAAAACATATGAACATTTGAGTTTGAACACTAATACTATTCAATATGAAATTTGATAATATGAATTTGATAATATGACAATTGAAAATAGTACAGTCGAAACTGTTACAATCAAGTGATTAGGAATCACACATTGAAAGGTAAGACCTCGTTTGTTTTTAGCTTGCACGAGTTTCTCAACTTCTGAGAGTTGTTGTTCGTATGGGGGCGACAGCTGATTATCGAAAAAAAACAGATTCTAAATCAGCCTGAAAATAGTCATTGACGGAATAAAATATGTTGTCATGTAACAGTTTTTTAACACTTTTTGAAAATTATTTCCCCGTATCAGAACTAAGACTCTCTACGGCACTTTTCGATATAATGTGTTAGGAATCACACGTTAAAAGGTAAGACCTCGTTACTCCTTAGCTCGCACAAGTTTCGACTTCTGAGGGTTGTCGTTCGCAGGGGTGCGACAGCTGATTAACGGAAAAACAGATTTTAAACAGATTACGTCAAAAAATGCCTCTTTGTGAGTATATTCGAAATTCAGAATTTTGTGGAAATAGCTGCTGCCTTACTGCTGCGTCACCCGGTATAATAGTTCCAGGATTATTTTCGGAAGAATTTATAAATACTCAGTTCCTTTATTTTCATTTCTAGTTTTCTAGACTCACGTCTGTTTTTGAAATGCCTCATTAACGTTTCGCATTAACGTCCATTTTAACATTGCTCTAATTAGTGCGGCTTTTTTCCTAACTGTGCATTTCGAGAGCATACTTGTCCGTCTCTCTCGGAGAACTTGTTCGACGCGAGAAATGTGTCGGAATACGAAATTGAAAATATTTCGCATTCCAGGACCGGTTGGAGAGGAAATTTAATTGACGCGGTGATCCGCGTGGAAAAATGCAATTTTCCCTGTGAAGTGGAGACTACGAAAAACTCTAGAAGTCGTGATGTATTCACGCTGGGATTATTACTGCTTTATTATGTAATGAAGTTAACATTCTTTGAGGAGATTGAAATTCTCCGGGGAATATTTAATAAACAGGAGAATCAGCCATTGCGAAATGAGTCCTTGTTGTTTTATTCATATCTTTACCATGAGAAATGGAGAATATTTCATCAGCGACTCCGTTTTATGTTATTGAAATTTGAATTGGGCTCTTCTATTTCACTTGATTCACTTCTTCGTTCATCCATATTGAAATTTACGAACGTAGATATAAGTACGTCTATGAGTTGAAACTGCCTGATTTAACTTGATGAATGAAATGTGTGTAGGATTTTGAGTTTATCCTACGCATATGTAATAAAGGGAAAAAATTAATTTTCTGGAAGCCATGGAAATTAACGAATAAATCAAAAACTCAATATTCCTTTAATCCATTTTGTTTTCACTTCCCTATAATAATTAACTAATACTATATCTTCTCTACAGAAAGTTTTTACTCTTTTTCGGCCGTAATACTTTTTTTGACGTTTCAAACCTTGAACCACTTTTCTAGAAAACTTTTTTCGTATTTCCCCTTTTTCGTTTCTGGCAATAACAAATCTAGTTTAGGTACTACCAAGCATTATCTCCGCGGGACTTTTACCAGCAGTAGAGTGTAATTTCTGTAATCCATCAACAATCGATTCAAGAATAACTCCTTTTATGAAAGATTTCTTTATCCATTTCACTGACTTGAACACAACTCTTGAAACAAACAAAACTTTTAATATTTCGAATGTAGTTGATATCATCTTGTATGAATCTTCAAGATAAGCAGTTGGAAATTTTCTTAGCATATCGCAATATCGAAAGGTGAACTGAAATGTTTTTTCGATAAAAAGCGCTAGTGTTTTGGAAACGATAATAGATAATCCAAGTTTCAGGAATTCAAGCGTAGAATGCTTTCTTCGCACAAACGAGATAAATTAAAGTATAGAATTTTATGGATATTGCATATTTGTGGGTAGTCGCTGCCGATACATTCATAATATTGACTTCTTCGTCGCTCAACGCTATGAATAAGCAATTCAAAAGAGTCCCTAGAAGAAAAAGTGCGCCGGCTTTCAACTCCCGCATGCTTCCGAGAGGGAGCTTTAGCATGAATTGGAAACGATTCGAAAATGCTCTTTCATCGTGCTAATATGGCGTGGCAAGTGAATGTGAAGACTGGTGATGGGTTTTGAATGTATTTATAGTATTAGTTTCGAAATCAACCGCTATATTACCTTTTTTCAACCAAATAATCGAACATATTGCTGCTGATGAACATCTAGCAGCAATCTTCTGCGATTTAAGCCGAGCGTTTGACTGTGTAAACCACGGAAAACTATTAGACTTGTTAGAACTGTATGGTTTGAGGGGTCTCTCACTAAATTGGATTGAATCATTTCTGGTGGACAGGAAACAATATGTATCTATAGGAATGGACTCTAAAAATACGAAATATAATAGAAATTCTGAATGTCTGGATGTTGATATAAATGTGCCACAAGGTTCCGTCTTGGGACCTGTTTTGTTCATTTTGTACATTAATCAGATTGATTCAATTTTAAATAGTTCTTATCACTCTGCCTATGCGTATATCAAGGAGGTTACGTACAGGGCCATCTGCCCGTGAATAGATCAAGCAATAATGTCGTTAATTCTGTCAAATACAGATTCGGAGCTTGAAAGTTGCAAAGAAACATACATGTGAAGCTGATATAATAAACAACCTGTTAATTAATGAAAATGAAAGTCTTGAATATGGTGAAATATTTCCATAATGGATATATAACAGACTGAATTAACTTTTTATTCATTTGCTATAGCCTAGCTAGTGGAAGTTCACTTGTAGATTCGTTAAAGGAAAAAAAATAATAGGAACAAATTTATAAATCGAAGACCTGTTTCTAATTAACGGTGCTATTAGCAGTAGAAGTTGACTACTGAATATTGAATTTTATATTTCAACGACAAAGTTTTTTAGAAATCACCTAGATTGGTGATTGTTATTATTATTATTATTATTATATTACTATGTTTATAAAAAAAGTTATATTTAGAATATCTCCAGATTTGAATTAACAGATGTTTTATTTATTCTCAAGAAATATGATACATGTGAATTCCCCGAAATATGGATTCTTCTTTTTCAAGTTACCCAATTTTTCTCACATTCATTCTGATAAAAATAGCGAACAGAAATAAATAAGAAACTACCAACTTTTCTGATATAAGGATTCCACAACATGAATATACATTGCGGTCCATATGTATGAAATGAATTCATTTTTATCGTTATTATGTACTATGTGAAAAAAACCTGAAACAGGTCGATTTTTATTCTTAAATTGACAATTTGCAGTATGAAAATATTATTCCCTTCCAGCACCCCTTCTGAATTATAAGCACCCCCTCGAACATTTTGAATAGCAAAGGGGGCCGTGTGGCACTTTGTTGGAAAGGGATTTCAGTCCTCTGTTTAGCAATATGAAGTTTCCTGAGTTTGGTGCAATCATAACTGGGAAAATCGATTTTTAGGATGTAAAATTTTGATAATGTCTCTAGGGATCATAAAAATTTACGTAGAATGAAGATAATAATGCCACATAATATTTAGAATGTATTTTTCAATATACTTTACAATTGAATTGTATGTTCAAAATGACCAACATTAACTTCTTGACAATAACCGAGGCGATTTTGGAATTTTCGTACAATATTTTGTATGACATCGGGGGTTATTTTGCTGATTTCTTCCGTTATCCTAACTTTTAAATCAGTAATATTGTTTGGTCTAGTGAAATATACTTTAGATTTTAAATAATCCATTAAGAAGTAATCAAGAGGAGTCAAATCGAGGGATCTGGCTGGCCATTCGATCGTCCCACGTCTTCCAATCCACCTATTGGGAAAAACCTCGTTTAAGTAATTTCTAACTGTACGTGCAAAATGCGATGAAGCTCCGTCTTGTTGGTAGTAACTAGTTCGATCTGTCTCATTTGGATAATTAACATCAGGAAAATGTATTTGTAATGTAGTCACTAAAAAGTTAATCAAAAAATCTAGATAAACCTTACCATTATCAGTGCCTTTGAAAAAATAAGGGTCAATAATTTTATTATTAATGATACCAGCCCAAACATTAACTTTTTTAGGATATTTAGTGTGAGTCGCACACATTTAGTGAGGATTTTCTCTGCTCCACTGTCTACAGTTCTGTCTGTTAGTTCCGTTTAAATGAAACGTCGCTTCATCAGAAAACACTATTTTGTTTATGAACTGTAAATCTGCGTTCATTCTGTCCAACATCA
>WOGN01010254.1:0-10474 GCA_015342105.1 Leptinotarsa texana | reverse complement strand
CCTCATTTCAACTATTGCAGTTCTATAATTTACATGAACATATCTAATTATGACAGACTGCAAATTCTACAAAATAAAGCAATGCGTATTATCCTTGAGTATTACTGGAGGAAGATTAAAACAGTTTTAATCTTCCTCTTTGAAGATGATCACTTGGTGATCGAAACACGTGTTGTGTTGGGAAAAAACTCCAGTAATATTCAGAATTCAGGCAGTGTGAACACATCTGAAGAAACTATTGTATAGTGAAACACGTGTTGTCGTTTTGTAAACTGTTCAGTGAAAATCTCGCAATAAGGTAATATTAAAAAACTGCATCAAGGATTTCCATTAATTTTCGGTCGAGACCGTCATACAGGTAATACATGTATGATTGGATTCATCGATTACATTTTTATTTGAATGTTTTCAGTTTGTTTTTTCATGAATGTTTCACTCAATTTAGTTTTCATGGTATGCTTCTTAGTTTGAATTCAGAACGTACTTCCTATGGATTGACCCTCTCAAATCTGAACTCATAAAAGTTTCGTATAACTGAAATAAATCCTTCCAATTGAAAATATAAACGTACGTGGGGCTCGCTCTCTAAACTTGCGGATTGGAATATATCGAGTTACAGGAAATGTATTCGATTTCCTGTTAGTCGGTAATGCCTAGCCCGCCATACTTCCGACTCCACTATCATTAATTGCTTCAACCCACTTCTGGAATTTCAACGAAAAATCACCCGAAGCGAAGTGGGAAACTTGGCTCGAAAATCGAGCATAATTACCACTTATTTTGTTCGTGAGGTTGTACGAGTATTTCGGATTTATGAACAGCGTTGCAAATTTTTTTATGGCATGTGCTTTGAAGAGTATGGCGAATCAATCTGGTCTGTGGCGTTTGGATATTTCATAAACAGCAATAATTGTTTCTGAAATCATCTAGTTTCTGAAATCATCTAAAAATTTTGCACAAACCTTTTGTGAAATTATAAAACAATAATAAAAATTAAATGGCGCTCCGGGGCGACTTCATTGATTACAGTGGCACATTTGCTTTCTCAGCTGCACGAAAACCCGAAAAAACCTACAGTACCACATCATGTGAAGACCTTGATCTGCCAGTGTCCTCTCTCTCATAAAACAAAATGTAGGGTGTCTCTAGAGGCTTCAATAAATTTAATACATTACCAGAACACTTCGTGACACGACTATCGTCAAACTTAAACCAGTCCGTTTCGTCTTTGACCACAGTGAACAATGACTGCATGAATATTATAATAGTAGTCTGCTTAATTGAAGTGTTCATCTATTTTGAACCTACAAAATTTTTCTGAGTCTTGTCGTGGAAAACATATTGATAATTAGTGCCAAGGGTTTTGTCTGAAGCCTTTTCCTTTTATTGTTTTCATTAACGATGTGGATTGTTGACTCAAATTCAAATAATTTCAAAATGGAAAAATTTTTAATATAAACTATATTTTGAAAAGTCTCTTTGGCTTTCTACTTTTCATTATACAAACATGTAGGACACTTTCGAAAAAAGGAAGAAAGCAACCAATTGAAAAAATATTCATATGTATCATGCACAAAAACCTTTCAAAGTAAAAACTGACAAACAGTTTCTCCGAAACAACTACACGAAAATCACTTTCTGATTCGGACGTTACTTGATGAAGATCCATAGTATTGGTCAAACTGGCAGAACCTTTAAGAATCGAATCCAGGAACATCATATGAGCTATGTAAATGAGAAAATAAGTCAACATACCTATTCAAATCATTTTTTAGAAGAAAATCATATATTTAACGAAGATTTCGAAATTTCACACATAGAAAATGAAGGTTTGAAACTGAATCATTTGGAAGTAATGGAAATTAATAAACTAAAATATTCAAACATTCTAGTGAATGATCAACTGGATTTGAATAGATCACCATTATTCAACTTGTTTTCTTAGAAAAACCGAGAAATAATAATTAAAGAAGTGAGGCAATATGCTTCAAGTGATCAAAATTGAAGAGGTGCCTCAGGTAGAGGTTTAGGTAATTTTTTTGAGGTAGTCTGAATTATGGTTACCTCTAGTATATAAATATTAGTGTAAGAAACAACTTGTAGTATTCAAATCACTGCTGATAAAACTACTGTGTTTACGAAACATGTCGTGATATATTTTTCAAATGAAGTTTGTGGAGATCAAATCGTAAGGTGTAGTTGTAGTGAAAAAATTTTTTCACGCGCGCTTAACTTGGTGAGTAAGCTGGGAGAATGCGTGACGGGAGAGCTACGAAAAGTGTGATGGGCAAGGCGAACGGAAGTTGAGAGGGAGGTATAAGTTAGTGAAGAGAGAAAGAGAGAGTTACGTTTCGTATGTCAAGAGAGAATGAGGTGCGAGCACATATTTACGGTCCAGTAGGCTCTGAAAAATCAGGAGAAATAATGTTGATTGTGAGTTCAAATGAACATACTTTCGTTATTGAATTCCATTATGTTGCCGGTTCAATAACTACTTGAACTACTTACTAATTGGAAAAATACTCCACTTGTTGTTTTTGACTCCTCTAATTATTTTACAATAAAATTGATGTTTCTTTGATAGAATAGAATAGAATAGAAAAGCAACAAACCAGTAATAAACGAATGGCAAGCACCTCATGAAAACATTAAAACAATTATAAATAACAGATAATTAAAAGCAAATAAGTACTTAAAAATATCATGCACATAATATTTATAAGTATTTTCTACCAAAAAACTCTTCTAAGGAGTGGCAGCAATTTTGCAGTAAAATATCTTTTAGAGTTTTAGTTTGAAAATGAATATTGAACTGCCATTTTTTTATGGTTTTCGGAATCGAATTGAATAGTTTTGGAAACCTGAAGTTTGGGGCATTTTGAGTTATTCTAAGTTTTGTTAATGGTACAATAATGTCTACACAATAATGTCTAAGGATATACCCATGTTCAGAATCAATCTGATGCGAGAATGTATCTTTTTTATTGTACATATATACACAACTCTAAAATGTAAAGTGAGGTAAGGTTAATATTTTTAGGTCTTTGAATGAGTTTCTTCATGAGGTTCGAGAGCTCAAACACAACATTGAACTAATAATATGTTTTTGTATTATAAAAACACAAGACGATGGAGTTGATGTTTCCCAAAATGTCGCACCATATCGTAGTCTGCTTTCTACCTGTGCATATAGAGCTGCAACAACTGATCAGGATTCAAAATTTCTTCCAAAATCCTAAATTGATAGGCAACAATGAGAAGTTTGGAAACAAGATCTTTGCAGTGAGACATCTAACTGAGATAGTTATCGACATTTGAACCCAGGAACGTCATTCTTGTGACATTAGTTTCATCATTTTTCGAGGCGACACAAACTGTCTTCTGACAGTCCGAGTATCTGCATATGATGATGCAAATGGCAGTGACCTGTAAGAAGGCCTGGTAGACATCGTAGTTCATCCCTTCTGTAGTCCAACAACTGTTTGGTATCAAGCTTTGAAGGGTGAATATACGCTTTGGAGTGAACCAATCCTGGTAGATTCTGCCAGAAGTCCATACATCTTCTTGCCATCCAGGTGTTCAATCTTTGTTTGGCAATGCCTAAAGCGATGCCAATGACAGGTTCTGGTCTAACGAAGCTGCTTGCGGAGATCATAGGAGATCCAAATCAGATATATCCACAGGTTCTCTGTGGGCTATGAAATCTAGGGCATTTTGTTTTGTTAATATTTAGGAAAAGAAGGTTCGCCGAGAACCAATATTTAACTATTCATTAAATTTCTCGGGTGTTGGAAATTATAAGTGAGGAGTAATCTTCGTTCATAGTGAAGGACGTTGGCACAGGGAGCTTATCAATCACGTTGATATAAATTATAAATAGCAAAGGACCAAGGACCGACCCTTGTGGGACACCTAAACGACTTGGTACATACGGTATAACCGTACATACTGCCGGAGGTGTGCTCCTCACACCGTAGTGATAGAGTTCATCTCATCCAGAAGAATTGTGTGATGTGTACAGTCAAATGCCCTGCTGAGATCATAAAAAATCCCAATAGGGCATTCGCCGTGTTCGGAATAGTTTTATAATGAATAATAATCACTTGTTTAATTATTTATTTCATTTATTTTTCATGAAGCTTTCAATTTGTCTTTTTTACTTCCTCTCAATGTCATGAATTTAGAAACTCTGGAAAATTCACAAATCCAGTATTATTATACTCATTTTCTTTCAAAACGTTTTTGGTTATTCAATATTGGGACTAAAGTTTATCTTGAAATTTATACTCTCCTTTCCTCGTGCCACGTCTCTTGAGGGCATCCGCTGCAGCATCTATCAATCTGATCTTGCACTTAGGATCGGAATACTTCGGTCGAGTACTCTATTGTTGGCATATCATGAGACATGACTTGATTTATGAATACTTCCAGAGAAGAGGCGTAGGATAATGATGAGATGGTGCTCGGTGAACTTTCCATTATTTCATCATTATCGTTTTCATTAGCTGTAAGCCTTTCATAATGGGAAAATTTCCTTCAGATTGTGGAGAAGTTTGGGATTACCATTATTTCAGTTGGGAATTATGGAGAGCCCGTATTGTCTGTTGTAGAGAATGAGCCAGGGAATCATATGAAAATAGAATGGCTGACTTCTCGGTTTTGATTGTCCAAAATGAATTCGGTGCAAGCAAAATAAGTAAATGAAATTAACATTTTTTCGAAAACCTGGCCGGATATTTCATCACAAAAACTTATTTATTTCCGTCATGTAAGGCATTATATCACAAGCTCTGATTTTTGAAGCAACCATTTTTGTATTTTGAAAATGAACAGGAAATTGTATGAAATGAAGTAATATACAATATCAGGTGCTTTCACTGTCTCGTGTTGAAACATCATAACCTACTTTCGAATATTTAAACTTTGTTCAGAGTCTTTCAACAGGAACCTCCGAACTTTGGCAATTGATAATAGCCATCTTGTTGAAGCTACATCTGTCAAATTAGTTGTCATTTATTCTAAAACAATTTATTGTGAGACTTTCACCAAACAATTTTACATAAACAACGCAACACGTGTTTCGCCATACACTGGCTTTTTTGGCACATTCAATGCTATATACACATATGAAATGTAGAACAAATGTTTTACAATTTGAAGTACCTAGATTTTTAAGTACTTGGTTTTAACCTAAGTTTGTAACGAATTACCCGAGCTTATGTCTCATTTTCCATATTTGAAAAAAAAACTGTAACAGCGAGTTATTCAATTCCAATTGATCATTCAGTAAATTACCCGAATTCCTGAATCTATTGATTTCGAAACATTCTAGAAGATTGAGTTCCAAACTCTTCTCTTCTAAATGTAACACATCGTAGCCATGATTGAACTCATGTCCTTCTGCAAATCTGGAATTGTTCTTTCTATTTACAAAACTTTCTATGCTCTTCATTTATTTCGGAAAATGTTCTTCCTGTTTGGCCAATATACAGTTTTGGACAAGAGCTACAAGTCAGCTTATATACTCCTGATCTATTCGACACCGAAGTTTTGTCTTTATCGTTTTCAAAGAATTTACTTAGATTATTATTCGTTCTGTAAGCTACGTTTACGCATTCTTTATTCAAACGGGCAATATTATTGGTTGGTTCACCCAAATATGACAATGTCCTATAACTGACTTTGAATTTGGGTAGACCAGGTCCATGGCTTGTTTTTGTAGTTTCTTGGAAAGAATGGAGTCTATAATATCTACCTAATAACCGTTGATAACGGTTTTGTTTGATCAAACTCAGCTCTCTCTGGAAATTACTCTCAGGCAGTGGAATATTCAATAGTATGTGAAGCATACTATTGAATGCAGCAACTTTACACTGGTAAGGGTGTGTGGAGTAATTATGTATGATAATGTCCGTGTGCGAAGGTTTTTGGAAAATTGCAAATTCATGTTTATTGTTATTTTACGTAATAGATAAGTCAAGGTAATTTATTGAATTATTTACCTCCTCGGTGGTGAATTTCATTAATGGGTGGATGGAATTGGCATATTCCATGAACTTGCCTAATTGACTATCTGTACCAGTAAAACAGACTTAGATATCATCAACGTATCTGTATCAGTACAAAAAACTGTTAGCTAACTGATTATTATGGATATCATACTCTATGTTATCAATGAAAATTTCCGCCAGTGAGGGACTCAAAGGGTTTCCCATTATCAGTCCTTGACTGCATGAATAGATTTTTTTTTTCAAATTGAAAATAGTTTTGAAATAGACAAATGGTAAGTAATTCTAAAATTTACTGTTTTATCAGTGTCTAATAGACACCCAACTAGTCCAATTGTTTCAATTGGCGGAATACTGGAAAATAAATTTTGAACATCTAATGATATTAATTTTGCATTATCAGATAGGATATCTTTTTAATATTATCCACTAATTGATAAGAATTATTTATACTAATCTTCGGCTTGAAATCGGTATAGGTTTGAATCAATTTTACAAGGATATCTGACTTTTTTACTGTAGGTGCCGTTACAAACGACATTACTGGTCTAATCGGAAAATTGGTTTTGTGTAATTTAAAAAGAGAATACAGTTCTGGTGGTTGTGGATTCATGATCAATGCTCTACATTCATTCTTTCCATTCACAACCAATTCTATTTTTTTGAGGGTTTCCTTAACCTTTTTCTAGTACATAGTTGTAGAGTTATTCCTCAGAATCCACTGGTTCAGTTAACGATCGACCAACACTCGAACGTCTGAACTTGTCTTTAGCGATGAAGCCAATTTTCAGAATTAATGGGTACGTGAACAAACAAAATCGTTGAATTCAGGACGATACCAATCCATAAAGATCCAAGAGCATCTAATGAATTTCGAAAAAGTCACTGTTTGTTGTGGATTATGGGCTGGCGGCATCATCGTTCAACATTTCTTTGAGAATGACATTAGCCAGGCCATCACTGTCAACGGAGAGTTGATAGGTTAATAGTTTAACGATTAACAACTTCTTTTGGTCTGAATTGGATGATCTGGAAATCAACGATAAGTGGTTTCCAGATCTACTTGGAGGCTTGGAGACCAGGTTAGATTTTTCTTATGGAGTTTTTTGAGTCGCAGATCAATGCGAATAAGACAAACCATACTAGTTGTCAAAGCCAATAGTCTCATGGCATTGATCAACATTAGCCTGATTTATGTGATATGGGAAATTGGACGTTCCGGATGCACTCCAGCCAGACATTCAATCGATGTTACATTCCACACTTAATGAAGTCAGCAGGTCTTTCAAACGAATATGAAGGAGAGGAAGCATCTAATGCTTAAAGAGAGGAAGCATCTACTGAAGATCCTATACATTTTTGCAATGCCAAATTGATATACGCATAAACGGTGATAAATGGTTTGTTAATGAACCTAGTATCTTTCAGAATTCTTGATGACATTCTCAAAAGATTCATTAACCAGTTTGTCGTGTCCACCCCATAAAAGATCAAGCTAAATGCTGCAGATAGAGCACAATGCCTCTTTTTACATCGTTAACTCCAAAAAATATACCACAACACTGTGATGTTCTAACAAAAGATCGTGCATGAGATTTGTGCTCTCGATCGATTTTTGAGGGGATTATTAGAGCCCTAGGGCCGTGATGGATCGCCTAATTAATTTTTATATCGGACGTTAAAATAGGTGATTAGGCACGATTATAGGGTTCGTTAACAGCCGGAATGTGGATATTACGTGTCGAAAGAAGATCGAAAAATCCAGCTACGCAGTAAAAACTCGTGTGCTAAAAATATATTCTTGTTTGAACGCGATTTGATGAGTATCTACCAAAATGGGGCGTATTACGGTAGAAGGAAAATAATCGGAGTGGTATTCGAGATTACTACTAGTGATTTTTCAGTGTAAATACGTATATTCCTCTTTAAAAACTTCTTTATATATCAAGGTTTCCGGAATTGATTACGAAAAGTGATTATCAAATGTGCATGTGGGCTCTGTTTGATTTAATTTAATATAATTAAAATCATGTTGTAGAATTTCTGGCAGTTTCTATTGATCTGATCCGAGTTACGAATTATATTGAAATTGACTGAAATGATTTTTTTAATCTTCTTCAAATGATAATTCTGAATACTTTACTGGTTTGAACTTGTACTTTATGATGGAGCAAACGATGATATCGATTCTGCTTATACTACTGTGGGTTCTGTACTTACATTTATATCAGTATTCATATAATATCGAAGCAAATTTTGATTCATTCTAATAAATTCAACTTTCTATTCACTTCAATAAAAATTTTCATACCTTCTTATTCCTTCGGATGTCGTCAGGCATTCGATACAGTCAACCATTAAATTCTGTTTTTCTTCACTGATAGGCTTTAATTTCTGATTCTCTGGTATGGTGTCTAGTGTGTGTGAAGTCAATTCGAAGGGCATAATAACTAAATAGTTACCGAACATCTTCAGTTTCGGTAGCTATTTAGTTTTATGCCATCAATTGACTTGGTTCACACTATACCTTGAAATCTAAAGTACTCACAGTTTACCGAGCTGCAACAGAATGTTGATTGATACTATTCAAACATCTAACCAATTAATTGACCAGATTCATAACTCACTACTAGGCCAATTATAGATGAGATCCGAATCACAAACGACCTTCATCCATCTGTTTAATGCATGAACATGATTTTATCTGAAATTTAGTATGTTGGAAAATAAATCTGAAGTGAGTTGGATGGAAAAATTCTGACCAGATTATGAATAATCTAAAATTCAAAATTGATTTCTCTACCAAACAAAAAACCCACTTGTTTAATAAACAAATATTATACAGTGCATTTCTTTAATATCCCTCTCCCTTTTATTTTTTGTACGGGTCAACTCAAAAAAGTGGAATTTGGGATAATGAAATCAATGCATAAATACTTTACTTTGAAGAAGAAAATTTCAAGATGGCGACTGGGCGCCGTCTGGGAAAAAAATTAAATGTTGAAGGGGGTCTTGTGACACATAATTTTGAAGCTCCTGACGAATACTTAACAACCCTAGCATATGAAGTCAATATCTCCACCTACTACAAAATTGCGGATCTTTTAATAATTGCCAGGATACATTGACCACACAAAAATTTTTTTTTCAATTTCGATTCAATTGCCATTTTATTAGAGCACAGACTCATGTCGCGTATTATACTTCACCGAAGTGGACACTACAGGATTTTCGTTAAGACTGAGCTCTGATTGTCTTTGAGGGTTTTTACCACGCGCATCTTAGGAGAGGTTCTTAGCCGAGACTTTGAAGTAACTTTCTAGATTTGACAAGCTGTAATGTGTGTTTGATCTACAACATCTTTGTGAAGAGTTAATTTTTAAATTGATTTCTTTCTTCCTCCGTTTGGAAGTAGGAACCCAAAACCTTCTTTTTCCACAAGTTACTCCCTCCTGAAAATATACCTCTTTCGATGAAGGTATGGTATTCTCTCAGTAAAAAATGATAATTTTGATGCATTATATACTATTATAAAAATATGTCGCGAAATGATTTGGCTGATATTTTCAGACAATTTATCTTGTTATAATAAAAAAACCTTTTTCCAAATGGTCCTTTCTTATGTTTTTCTCAAAACCTATCTGAATCTATGATGATACTCGTTTATATAAATAACACTGGTAAACACACAGTCTGCTGCCGGAAATTTTTTCACTGTTTCTAGGTAATTTGGGTTTGCTGAATCCAAAAATGCCACCAGATTTGCTTCATCAGATCGTTTTCAGAAAATACGATATCACATTTCTAACATATAAGTAATTTAACGCAGCACTACCTACATATATGTAGTGCTGCTACCCATCAAATAAACGAAAAACGAATAGAAAGTAAGATATTTATTGTACAACAGTATACTTACAAAAATCATCACACATATCTGCCAAAAAAACTTAACCTTTAATGTAACCTAACCAACATCGCAGCACAAATCTGTTATTCGGCGTCACCTGAAAACTTCCTTTTATATGATTTTCTTGCAAAGGCTTTAAAGGACGGTCCCTTTGAAGACTTCAGCAGTAATCCGTCATCATGTGAGTGTTCCATCTCCCCTGATACCTCTCTTCCATCGTTTTGATAACTTGGTGGAAGCGTTCCCCTTGTTCCCCACTGAGATCACCAAAATTTTCTGGGAAACGGTCTAAGTGGCTGTAGAGGTAATGCATTTCAATACTCATATGCCAACCGTGTTTGTTAAAATTGTTGAGCAGTTCTTTCACTAAATCCCGGTAATTTTCCGATTTATTGTTTCCAACAAAAATTTTCCACGACTTTCACAAAAGAGCACCATGCATTACACTCAATTTCAGTTATCGATTCTGTAAAATGCGAATCTTTTATAAGTTGTCGTATCTGAGGCCCATCAAATATTCCGGCTTTCAATTTGTTTTACTTAGTGCAGGGAATTT
>WOGN01010253.1:0-10474 GCA_015342105.1 Leptinotarsa texana | reverse complement strand
AGAGTTCAAGATTATCAGCATTTATAAAAGTTCATGTTTGGTAAAAAAAATATCGAAATTAATTTATATCTTCTAAAGGGTAATAGATAGGTATAGGAAAATAGTATATGAATTTGTTGACAAAGTGATAATGAATCATAATATGATATTATATACGGGGTGTCCCATTTGAAAAATCAAAGAAGCTGCTACTTTATAGTGGAAGCGACAACGCCACTTCGTCCAAAATATTTTAGGTGTGTAGGTCATATTGACTTATATATACTGTGGAATTTTCAGGTTGATCCGTCGAATAGTTTGCCAGAAACGGCTAATTAACGTTCATCATGAAAAGCCCTGTATAATGTACATAAGGAAACCTTGGAAAATGTGCAAAGGCGTTTTCTGAAGTTTCTTGCATTTAGAACTGATGGCGAGTACCCTGCTAGAGGAACTGACCACTCCCACGATTCCATCTGCCTTCTTTGGAGCAACGTAGAATTTCATCGTATTATTATGCTGTACAAAATTTTGCACTGTTCCATTGATGCACTCCTTACTAAAATAAATTAACTTCAACGTACCTCAAGCTACTACACGTAGACAGATCACTCTATATACTCCTTTTACTAGATCCAACCTTGGAAAAGTGTCCCTATAAATTTGATGTGTGAAAATTATAATACCCACTGCAATCAATGCGATATCAATTTCGATCCGCTGAAGACCATATTATCCAAAATTGAACAAACCAAAACTATGTGTGTTTCTTGTTATTTACAATAATAATTAATTAATATGTCATATTTTTTTCTTAATTCTATCATATATGTGAATTTATCTGTTAATTTGTCAAATCCTTTATATGTCAATCTTTTGTCAGATATTTAGCTTAAGTAGCCTTTATTTTATTATGCATTATTATATTATATATTGTCCTGCGTAAATGGATTCATCTGTTGGGCATTAAATTTTGTTTTTCTTTTCTTTTCTTTTTCTCATCACTTAAGCTTTGCAATGATTATTCATTTCATACACAATAAAGTATATTATCTATCACTATGGAATTCCCAGTTCTGCAGGGGACCACACAGGGAAATTATACAGGGTATCAATTTGAAATTCTTCCACTTAGAACCTGCAAGTAAAGTGATGCATTATTTATGAAGTATTTCTGATTATCTTTGAGATTTTATATCAAAAATGAGTTCCGCAGGATCTAAAATAATTGTTCATCTATTCTATTCAGTAGCCGTCATTAATTAATTTGCCTTGAATTCCTTTTTAAAGAGAACTTCAATAAATTTGTGGTTAGAGGTAACTATCAATTCGATGTAAGAGATATTGAAAATAAACATGGAGAGACTACCAAAAATTGTTTTTGATAGGAATAAGTCCTCATCTGTTGTAATTTAGCAAGAAAACTTAATTTGTTTAAGGTTATCTATTCCGAAAATTTTTAGTTATCGTAATATTGCGAATTGTATAGATTTTGATGAAGATTTGGGAACAATTTGAAATTATTTTTCATTTGAATTGTGGAGAATATTTGTCATTCAGTACTTCCAAAAACAGATTCTAAAACTTTCAATACATAATAATAATAGAGCATAAATTAGAAACCTTCGATTTTTTTTTGAAAATCCTGCTCATTGAAAACACATGTTAATCTGATTCACTCCAATAACGTCTGTTCAAATAAGAGATCCAAAGGAATGTTAATTTGCCTATGCAAAGTAAATGGAATCCGGGTTCAAATTTGATATAAGGCCAAAATATCAAAACACCTGAAAAGAAAATATCCCACCAATATATCAGAAAAGTGACAAACTAAGTTGCAATGGTTACCAATGAACAAGAAATTTTTTCTTTCATTTCTGAATGTACAGTCAACGGCATAAGGTATATGTATTGATCTCAAAAGAATTGAATGCAAACTCAAAAAATGGGTAGAGCAGCCTTCATTCCTGGTAAAAAGTTATTTTTGTGTGATTTAGTGTTCATATGTTGAAAAGTAGTTGTTTCTAATAGATTTTTTTCTTTCAGTGTCTTTCTGTATGATGATGCAGAAGTAAAAAGCCGAAAGTTTTTTTCCAATAACTGTTCTCTCCTGAAATATCCCTTTTCATTTAGGAGAATCTTACTTATAAAACTCCTCCATTGTGATATTTTCACATAAGAGTTTAAAAAATACAACACGTGATTCACTAAATACTAGCTTTTTTATTGTTTTATTTTTATTGTTGTGTTGTGGTGCAATTTTATGAACTTTCTTGTAAAAATAAACAATAAATAGTTGTTGAATACATTTATTATAGATCTTCGATAAATAACAACATTTAACTCATATAATACAGAGTTATAGAAGGCAACACACATTTGCAAAAAATGTTCATATTGTATTTTTTCTTAGAATCGATTTTCCAACTTTTCTTGTTTTTAGCTCCAACAAAATCATTCAGGCTTCTCTATTCTGCCTATTTTGTAACTAGATATGCTTTCAATTTGACGAGAGACCAAAAAATGAGTTCTAGAAAAATCCAAAATAATCACAAAGTCACAGAAAAATTTGGATTTATTCATGAAAGTAATGCGGTCATTAGGCGTCCGATATTATTATTCAATTCATTCCATGCGAAATGTTACAGTAGTAGAGCCAATCTTCATTTATTCCTTTCAAAATCGATATATCTTGTTTGTTGACATTTTTATCAGGGCAAAAGGCAAATATTTTTTCACATTAAGTTCTTTTTCCTGTTAAAATACACTTCAGCTTGCAATAAGTGTTTGTTTTTTAATATTTATATATTTTTTATATATAGTTGTCATCTCAGATGTCTGTGCTTTCACTCTGTAGTATGCAAAGGTCAATAGTTGCTATTAGAAAACAGAACATTCCTTGAAAATACATCGAGGTGTTCCACTAAGAAATATTGTAGGACTTCTTGAATGCCCTAGCGTTTTTATTTCGCAATGTTTTGATTATGTGTAAATATCTTCAATATAGAACCAAACCGAAACCTAAGTAATTTGATTATCAAAGAAATGCAAGTTTTATTTTGGTAATACATTCTTCAGAATTTAAAACTTTCCTGTTTCAAAATGTGATATAAACAAAATGTGTATATTTCACAGTAATGAAATATAGCAATAATTTGTTTTGCCTACTGAGTTAGAGCCAACTAAATCAAGTGGCTTATTTAGGACTGATTTTCATTATATGAACATGGACTCCTCCTCTTTTTATCTCAGGAATAATATCTCGAACAATAATATTTCAGCCAAAAACATCTCACTAAAAACATCTCAAGACTGAAACATCTCGCAAGAAAAAATTTCAACACAAAATTATGTCAATAACGCGCTCAATATGAAGAAGGCGATCAAAAAACACCGAAATTGGAGACATTTTTCTATGAGATGTTTTTGTCAGCAGATATTTTCGTTTTGAGTTTTTTTTTACATTACTGCTGAGATATTTGTAGCCGAGAAATTATGATTGGGTACCACGTACATGTAAAGTTCCCTCTTTGCTTGTACTTCAATGTACTGATAGTGCTTTCTTTCTAAAATTACCGATAAACGAACGAAAGTTCGTTATAATTTTTCATTTTCATTCATCTTGCACATTAGATGAGAACGTTGAAAAAACATCGACAACCACTCATTTTTTATAGAATTTCACCTACATTGGAGAATTGACCCTCAATCTGATCATCTATTTCCTTGACAAGCAGACGGTGGCTCCATATTGCCATATCTCCTTGTATAGTCTCAATGAGCTCATTTAAATTTCATTAGGACATTATCACATCTGCAAAGTATACCTGTTCAGGGTAATTATCTTTGATTTTCATTTTCTCACGTACAGTTGACCATATTCGAAAAATTATCACACTAACACAGAAAGCTCGAGAATATTCTTATTAATTGTGTTGAAAAACGTACGTTTTATTGTGGTGATTAGATTTTCATTAGAATCGTCTGTGGAACTTACAGTCCAGTTAATAATTCAACATATGTTGCGAATTCTTGAAGTCCAAGCATCCCAGAAGATTGAGTTTCACACCTTTCTCTTTTAAATGTAACACCTCATAGTCGTTGTTGAACTCATGCTTCTTTGCCAGAAGATTGATTGCAAATGTATTGCAGAATTAGTTTTCACATTCAAAACAATACTATTATGATTTCTTACTCTTTTCGAAAATGGTTTCCTCGTTTGGCCAATATAAAGTAACACAGTTCAGATTCAGTCACTAGTTTTTGGTTTGTACTGTTTGTATATTATTATTATTATTATTATTATGCTTGTTATTGTGTATAGACCAAAACAGGACCGAAATCAACAAAGTTATTTGCTTCATTTCTGACAATCTCTTTGATGTAGATAAAATTTAAAATAATTTTATACCAAGAGAATGCAAACGATATTCAGCAGAATAGAAAGAGCAGAAGAACAAGGAATTAAATGGAAAGAAGAACAGTAAAAACTAGAGAGGTGACTAGAAGAAGAACAGGAAAGAGATAAGACAAAGGAAAGAAAAAATAGAAGAACAGCCGGAAAAGATGAACAAGAGATATTGTTGACACACAACTAGAACAACAGAAACGAAGAAAAAAAGGACAACTTGCTATCATCTTCTAAACTAAACTGAACTAAACTAAACTAAAACATGCAAAGTTTGATTGAAATAATATAGAAAGTATATCTATTGCAAGGTGAAATATGAGATGACATTGAGGAAGGGAAAACAAAGATAGAGATAGAGACAGTGAAATGATTTCATGATTGCACCAAGCCTCCAAGTTTCAATGCAGTTGTAAAAAGTTACAGGGTTCAATAGGTTCCTCGTGTATAGGATGTGTCGTATTGTATTGAACAAAACATTCGTAGGGAACCAAGAGCACAAACAAGAGATTTTACTGAATCATCTTCTTAATAGTCAAGCTAGTAAAACGAGTTTTGATAAGAACATCAGTACAACAACACAATGATTAATAGTCACCGCCTGACCGTCAATTATCCATTTATTTGTGATCGAAGAAATAGAAAATACCAAAGACACTTGTGTGGACGAGTAAAAAATGTTTCATTTGTTTTTTTAGAGAAAAGAGACAGGAGCAAAGAGTATCGAATAGTATTCACAATGATTTCTCAAGGTAAAATGTCATACTGAGACCAATACCAGCTCAGGTTTTATGCTATTTCAGGTCTATAAAAGCCCACAATGAATTTTACCTGTTTCTATTGTAGTTTCAAGAAACCTGAAAAAGGTACTGCTAAAATTCATTCTGATTGCATATTTTACTGACGTTTATTTGGTCAGTAAAAACTTCTGTTCTCAACCGTATTATTATTACTATCAGGCACTGCTCGATCGAACTCTAAGGTCGAATATTGTATTCAACGATAATTCACTTTTCAGAAGAATATTATTGTAAACAATTCCTATATGTAACATTCCATAAATAACAATTCAATGAATACGATTACCCACAATCAGATTATGATTCAATGTCAAACACTGGCATATATTTTGTGTAACAATGAGAACGAATAAACGTTTTAATTAACGAGTATTGTTCGGTTTTATCATGATTTCCCAGAGACCATAACTTGTTACCTCGGTAACTACATAAAAATATTTTAATTCCCATAGAACTGATCGATTTGTGAATTTAGAAATTATGGAATTTCAATGACGTTTCTCAAGTATTTCATTACTGTATAGGCATCAATTTTTCGTAAGTAATTTTGTGGTGGTAAATGAGGTTATAAGTGAGGCTTTCATTTGAATGATCCATAGACGCAACATTATTATGTTTTGTTCATAAGGTATCGTAGTCTTAAGGATATTCAAATCTTAAAGGTCGATAATCTTGAACTTATATATAGCTTTAATCCCATTTGAAAATGACTTTGATGTATTGTCAATGTTGTTATCTCGAAGTTCATTCTCCTTAAATTAAAATGTGACATTTGCGTCAAAATGATCAAGGTGAAAACCTTGTGGTACCCCAGATATTGAATCTCAAGTTGGTCATTCAAAGTGTTAATTTGCAATCTGCTATGAATGGTAAACAATTGTGGTAAACCGTGTGTTTTATTGAATTTCTTTTTTTTTCAATTATTCATTGATTAAATATATGCACGATCGCGGATCATTTCCAAGATTATGAAGAGATATCTCAGTTCCTATCAGCCTCGTTCAAACCTCACAAATCAATGAAAAAAAAGTGAGAGTTTTCAGATTCGAACCAGATAATCGTTACATTCGTATCTGTCCAATAATTCATTCAAATTAATTTTACTTTCATTCCTATGCATTCATACAATGCTTGATAAGCTATTTTTGATTTGCTGGAGTACATTTTTTTGAGGAAAAAACACAAGCACTACAGGAAAATCCTTAAGGAGCGGTCCTGTGCGAAAAGTAGCGATTCACATTGAATTTGAATCGCTGGAGATTAAATCAATTTGGAAAAACATTCTCAGGAAGTTTATTCCACATAAACGCAGTTTATAACGTGGTTCAATATTTAGAATAAATTTTGAAAAAAATTAGAATAAAATTTAAGTTAGCAGCAACAGTTAAAAAAAGTTATTTAATTTTTGAGGTTTTCAATCTGACCTGATTATAATAGGTTGTTATCTAAAAATAACCGCGAGAAATTTAGCGCTGATGATTTCTAAGTTATAAAAAAATCAAGAGGAAACTATCGTTTGACTTCTGTCTCTTTTCAATTTTTCTATTTATTTGCTGAAAACCAAGAAGAAGCTTTTCCTTCTGTAAGAATAAATTTCGAATAGAGTTGTGAATAAAAAGACTATTGTATAGCGAAACACGTGTCGCGATTTTTGTAAAACCCTTATAGTGAAAATCATACCATAAACTTTATTGATTAGTTTTTTAATATGGATTTTCATCAAGTATTTGCTGGTTCTATTCAATGCATTGTGAATGTCTTTATGTTTTGATATCAAATATGTTTCATTATCATACTGAATACATTTCATAGGGTGTATGTAAGAATTGAAGTTACTATAGTATAACAATTTTCAATTGAAGGTAACTCATATACAAACTGAACTGCGAGCTAACGGCAAAAATGTTAAATGTTAGAACTAAATTGTCGATGCATCGCCATTGCAAATAATTGAAAAGTAAGATGATTCCATAAAATTTGCCCCCCGTAACAAGATAGCTTCTGCATATCGAATAGGTGAGCCAGTTCGTTAAATACTTCTTCATTATCAAGCGTCCTTATCTGCATAGGCGTAGTGTGTTCTGTTTCTTATGAAGGTGACTTTGTTTTGTATTTACTAAATATATTTTATTATATTTATTAAATAGACCATTATATTTATTAACTTTAAAATATAAGTTAGAGTTGGCCAATACTTGTTTTTCAAAATACATTATCGTAGATTTTCATCATATTCACACTTTATTGTGAGAAGTTGACCTAGTCATTAAACTCAGGTTTAAATGTTCGTTAAACTCAAGTATAAATGTCGTTAATTAATTCCTAGAATATTATTCGTTTCTAGGTAGATAGTAATATTTCAAAAAGTATATATAAATAACAATGTATGTAGAATTCAGTGTGTTAGTGAACAGGCTTGAAAAAGCTACTGTGCAGCGAATTTGTTAAGAAGTTAAGGAAAATAACAAAAGAAGATTTAAAATTTATATATGCCAAACGATCCCGTAAATCTGTCTTAATAGAAAGAGAAGATGTAGTCTAATGGCGACGGAGATATCTTCGCTCAATTAGAGAAATGCGTTCTGCTCACAAAAAGATTTATTATCTGGTCGAAACGTTGGTAAATGCTGGTCACACAATATCTAACATCTGGCAAGATACTACTGTAACTAGTTATCGTCAAGCATTTGTGGACGGTTTATTAACAGGGTTACGTGGACCAACGGCTAAAGGGCAACGACTAATTGTCGCCCATATAGGTAGCGAGAGTGGCTTTTTAGACGATAGTGCACTAATTTTTTCACCAAAAAAAAACGGATGATTATCACGAAAACATGGACGACCAACGCCTTGAAGGATGGTTTGAATCCGTTCTTTCACGTGTCGAGCCAAATTCGGTAATAGTAATGGATAACGCTTCTTATCACAGCCGATTAGCAGAACAGCTGCCAACTATGACCACCAGAAAAGCAGAGATGGTTAGGACAAAAAGGAATTCCATTTTCCGAGGACATGGTTAAGGCCGAGCTTATGAGTGTCATTAAACAGCATCGTGACAGACATCGCCAGCATGTGGTGGTGTATTAAATAGCTCGTGCTGAAGGCATCACCATTTTGAGACTTTCTCCTGACAATTGCGAGTTAAGTCCGATAGAATGAATCTTGGGCTCAAATTAAGGGTTATGTAATTCGTGAAAACGTGACATATAAAATTTCTAGTGTCCAACTTTTATTAGAACTCGCAATGGAACGGATACGGAAAGAAGATTGGGCTAATGCTGTAGCCCATGTGATCAAGAAAGAAGAGGAAATGTGGAGATTGAACGGGATAGTAGACACTGTTTTTGACCAAATAATAATAGATTTAAGTGTGACTGGGGATTACATAGATAATTATTTCTTTGCTTTGCAGTTGCTTTCTACATAAAAGGAACATAATAATTATTTTGTAAACTTTTCTGTTTTTTTTTGAAGTACTGTATTAGGCATAATAAGAAAATATAATCAGTTTTACCATTGGCACCAGGTAGCGCCACCTACTATAACAATTTTTACGTAATTACATATGTGTTTAAATAAATAAAAATATTATTTTGGTACGCATCTGCAGAGTTGCTAAGAGGATTATTGAATCACCTTCAATTGAAAATTGTTACAGTATACCAAAACTGAAGAATAAAAGCGAATGAAATATTAACTCTTGGGGGAAACGATGATTAAAACGACTCTGGGTCGACCCCTCTTACACCATATGATTCCATTTTTCCCATAACAAAAGGATGAGACACACTTCCGAACACAAAAGGTATAATTACCATTTTCTTCTCTCTTATTCAGATTCTCCACCATGCCCTAAACACATTCACCTTTGGAATTATCAAGTACCAAGGGTATCGAAAATAATAATTCTTGCGTACCTGATCGTTATCAAAATTATAGAAATTCACCATACAAGGTGACAATTCAAAACGACTAACAATTAGAATTACCAAGGATTACTGAATTACTAAGGAATACTGAGAGAAAGGTAATAAATATTCACGAGAGAATATAAGTAATTATTCTTGAAAAGCAAAGCATTCTTTCGAATATTTAAAATGTATTTGTGGACAAATGATTAAAATACAAATAGTTACAAAAATTTATTAGACTTATAAAAAAATTCAAATAATTTCGAAATCAAAAATCAGAACGAAATAAAAGTATAAAAAATAAAAGATCGTTTGAATAGTACAGAAGTGACAAATGAGGCTACGAAAATTCGGTCACAAGCAGTGATCTATCTTCGAAAGAATAGTTCATTTCTAAAAATTATCAAGACAAATATGTACATGGTGTCATCAATCAAATCTACACGAAGTAGAAAAGACATTTATTTTCAATTTCACAAAAATATAATCTAGTTTCAATGATTCAATTCAAAGCCCCTTCATCAAAATTTGTAATTTTCATTTTGGAGTTTTTGATTTATTTTATACTCAAATTCCAATAATAATTCATTATTCGAAAAATAAGTAAGTATTTAAAATGCTTTAATTTTTCATATCATGATTTTTATGTATAATATTTATGTGCTGTTTTTAGACACAAGGACATTTTTTTAAATTAGATATTTCATGAAGTTTCCTTTTAGAGGATCAAAACAAAAACATATAAACTATGCATCAAACTTTAGTACTCCATTTAGCCAGTAAGGTACAATTTCAAAGGAAATGTATCTGTAATCAAGCATTGTCAAAACTTTATTCGAAATTTCGAGATTTTTTCGCTTCATTTTTCCCTTAATCAGCTGTTGCTTCCACAGGAATCACATTCCTCAGAAGTCGAAACTTGTACGAGCCAAGATTTAAAGAAGTCTTATCTTTTAAAGTGCGATACGGACGATACACACAGTGATCATTAATAATCCTACAGTGGTGATTTACAGATAATGCGCATGCACATATATTGTTTATTTTGCGGTCTTTAGTGCTCACATTAGATACTGAAAAATGAAAAATTATAGAATATGAACATTATTTGTTAATTGTAGGAAATAATCAACGAAGAAGAAACCTTTTCTGTAAGATTGGTTTGAAAAGTTCCCGGGTAGCAATATTTGTTTCAAAAGGGGGTTTATGCAACGGTTCAAAGACTGATATACCGGGTGTCAACGAATCTATTAGACAAGTCATAATTTCTAGACTATTGGGAGAATTGAAATGAGATTTGGTATAGTTGAATGGTATGTGGAGAGGAATGTTTTCACATATTTTTCACTTTCCGGTCACTTCCGGTTTCAGCGGAA
>WOGN01010251.1:0-10475 GCA_015342105.1 Leptinotarsa texana | reverse complement strand
AGTGAAAATCCGAAGTCAACAGCTCAATGCGTTCTACAGTTATAACTCCTGAAAATATGGTAATGTGAGAGATTTGTGGTGCAAGCGTTTTGTAATAAAAATCGGACTACGCCACTGGATTTGTGGATGATATTCCCTTAAAATCATTCAAAATAATTTGCGCCGCCACTGTATGTTTTTAAAGTTTCCTTCATCCTTTCGTTTGACAAACACATGCTCCTGTAGATTTTCTGCTAATCTTATCCCCATCCATGCGTTCAATTTCTTCTATTGAAACGTATATTTCAACGAACCATTCATGTGCAAAGAATTCGATTTGAGACCCACTTCCGCAGTTGCAGGAATAGCATGATTTCATCAAAGCCTGTCGAGAGTTTTCACACGATGAATGATATGATATGAAGTAAGTTTTTATTCAATAAGAAATTCTCTATCCGACAGAAACGGGATTGATGGAGTGCGTGAAAATCGTGGATATGAAAGCAAGGCTTATTTAGTCCTCGTCAAAGGGAAAGGTTAAGGGTTCTCGTGATGAAGACTCCTTTGACTGTTACTGTCTATTCCTACGAATACATATAACTACGGTTTCATAATTTTATCGTTTCTACAAATACAAATTATGGAGAGGAGCAAAACATTTTGTTTCTGGGGTCAAAAAAGTCAAAGATAAAAAAAAGGAATTGATGACAAACTATGTTATACCAATCATGTGGATAATGTCGTACTCAGTGGGTAGAAACATGTATGAATTCGGGTGTTATGGAAATATTTTATTTCTATTCGTTTCTGTACTCGTTTATGGCATTTTACTTTGGGAAAATTGCACAAATCCAAGTGCTGCTGTCGGATGCCAGAAGAAAGCCATACGCATTTTGGCAAAGGTAGGATATATGATATCAATCTTTAATATGCTTGGTATCATGATATATTTAGACAAAAATCTTGTGTATGTTTTGATTTCACTTATATCCCTTTACTAAACATTTCAATCTGGTTCTAGATGTTTATTTCACTTGTATGTACTACTTTTTATATTATCAGCAACTTATAACCTATCAATTTCTATTTTGTCCCTCACAAATTAGTCCCATTCAGCAATAATACACTTTTGCCAGATCTTGTGCACTTTTTGATATGTCCTCAATCCGATTACAGATGTTGATCTTACCTGTATGTACTACTTTTCATATTGTCAGCAACTTATAACGTATCAACTTCTATTTTGTCCAATACAAATTTGTAGGGGACAAAGTAGTAAGTAGTATTTGTAGTACTTGTATGTACTACTGTTTATATTTTCAGCAACTTATGACCTTCCAATTTCTATTTTGTTCCCTACAAATTACTCGTTTTCAGTAATAATACACTTTTGCCAGATCTTGTGAACTTTTTGCTTTGTGCTCAATCTGATTCTAGATGTTAATATTAATTGTATGTACTACTTTTTATATTGTCAGCAACTTATGAGCTTCCAATTTCTATTTTGTTCCCTACAAATTAGTCATTTTCAGTAATAATACACTTGTGCTAGATCTTGTGCACTTTTTTATATGTCCTCAATCCGGTTCTATATATTGACTTTACTTGTATGAACTACTTTTCATATTGTCAGTAACATATAACCTATCAATTTGTATTTTGGCCCTACAAATTAGTTCCTTTCAGTAATAATACACTTTTGCCAGATCTTGTTCACTTTTTGTTATGTCCTTGAGCCAGATATCATGCAATTTTTGATATATCCTTGAGCCAGATCTTGTGCACTTTTCTATATGTTTTCAATCTGTTTCTAGATTTAATTTGACTTGTATGTACTACTTTTAATATTGTCAGCAACTTATAACGTATCAGCTTCTATTTTGTCCCCTACAAATTATCCCATTTCCGTAATAATACACTTCTCTCAGATCTTGTGCACTTTTTGATATGTGCTTGAGCTCTTTCAGCAATTTGGTTTTTATTTCCTCAATCGTCGTGAAACGCCGTACTTTCATGGGCCCCTTCAATGTTGAGAATAGAAAAAATTTGCAGAGGGCCAAATCTGATGTATATGGTGGCTGAGGCGTGATTACGGTGTTGCTTTTGGCCAAAAAATAACGAACAAGCGATGATGAGTGAGCAGGTGCATTATCGTGATGCAGACGTCAGAAAATGTTTCTCCACAATACCCGACATTTTCTTCGTATAGCTTCTCACAAGCAACGCATAACTTCAAGATAATACTCCTTATTGGCCGTACATATGGGAACGATTGTACTCTGTCATAACTAAATACCCATGTTTCATCATTAGTTATGTTTATATAAATTAAAGTGTGGAAAGTGTCCTGAGATATTTATTGGTCAAACTGGCAGAAAATTCTGGAATCGAATCCAGGACCATCATATGAGCTATGTAAATAAAAAAACAAGTTCAATATATTCAAATCATCTTTTTTGAGAAGAAAATCATATCTTTAACGAAGAGTTCAAAATTTTGCAAATTGAAAATAAAAGTTTGAAACTGAATTATTTGTAAGCAATGGAAATTAATAAAGATGAAAAGAGAAATGAAAATTTGTATGTTTTTTACCACTAACGTTACTGCAGTTTCGTCCTATATTGACATTTTCAAACTTAAACAAACTTTATTGTTTAAGTTTGAAAATGTCCATTTTCATTTCTCTTCTCATCATGATATCCTACCACGTAGTAACGGCTACATCCATCAATTTATTGAAATTGATAAACAAAAATTCAAACATTCTAATGAATGACCAATTGGATTTGAATATATCACCATAATTGAACTTGTTTTCTTAGAATAACCGAGAAAGAATTATTATTGATGTACTGTGTTAGCAAGAGATGTCGTGATATATTTTTCAAATATAGTTTGTGGAGATCAAATCGTGAGGAGTAGTTTATGGAATAACTTCGTCAAGTAACGGCCGAATCAATAAGAAAAATACATTATTTTGTTGTTCCTATTTTGATCTTTTGATATCCTGTGTAATGAATCGAGAAATGAATGAATACAATAAAAATATAACCTCCCGACTTCAGACTGTTGTAAATAATAACATCTTACGAGATTATCGAAGGTTAATGCTATCATTATTTCGATGGATGGGTTTTTCCTCGTATAAACATTTTCGAAATTCCGTCAATTTTGTTGATATTGTCTGATAAATATTCGATTTTAAACAGATTTTAAACAGATTACTCTGATGGATGGGTTTCTCCTCATATAAAAATTTTTAATATTCCTTCAATTTTGTTATTGTCTGATAAATATTCGATATATATCTAATAAAATGAAAAAAATACTAATATGTGTGATTGATGACTTGTTTATTTTGTGGTAATTCATAAAAACACTCTTGTCCAATTACCACTAGTTAATTTTATTCATAATATGACGGGCTTTAATATTAATAAAAAGGATTTGAAGCTTTAATAACTTTCACTTATTATATGCGAGCGCTTTCGATAGTAAACTGTGCTATCATCGTCATGGCTCTACTCAAACTGTATAGTTTTCAATCGAAGTCCGCCTGTCGGGTACTGACGATGCTCAACAAGCTGACAAAAATGATCAGCAGATTACCACAATGGGATCCACATGATTTTGAAAAGGAATTTAATCTGCAGTGAAATTGCAGTGAGTAATCACTTCAATCCGAATGTTGTTAATCACATCAATCAATCAAGCTATTAATCAAGTGTACCCTCATATAAAATATAAAACTGGCACCTTCAAGACAGTTACGTATACCGAAAAAACATCAGAAAAAATAAAAAGACCATTTAATAATCAAAATATCAACACATCATATTAGTTATGATGTACTGTTTGGACCTTTGGTGTAGTGATAAATCTTACTGGAGTTCTTTCGATTTGGTGTTGGAGAAAAACTCCAGTAAAATTCACAGCATATTAGACTGGGTAGACTCCTAGGGTAGACTTCAAAAAAAGTCACAGATAGAAAAAAATAACAGATTAAGTGTCTACAAACTAACATGTGGATCATATCTGGAAATGCATGTAGACCAATTCCACCTATGCATGCTATCATTTGGAGATCGATCACGATTTCAACATTATGTACGACATACTCCATGTGAAAACTAAGGGACAGAAGTTGAAACTGCTGAAGTTGATAGAAATGAAAAAGGGGTCGGGTTTCCAGCTGAATGACCAACAGGAGGTCAACCACTCACCATTGTTAACTATTGTGGCATAATACCAATAAGTTTAATCATATTCAAAAATTAAGTTGTTGTCTAAGAACTGGAAGTTCAATAAGCTTACAAATTCTACCTGGTATCGCTTTCACTAATGACCAATTGAGTTGAATGCCTACTGTTGTTGTACTTATAAAATAATTGTAGCTTAATTTTTAGTATTCATTTCTACCGAGGGAGCTACGGTTTCGCGAAACGCGTCTAGAAAAGGACATTCTTGTGTTATTATTATCATGGATAATGTATTTTCCATGAGGGAGAAGGGTAAAAAGTTCTTCTTTTCCGGATGAAAATATTTCTATTTGGACATCCAATTCAACTGAATTCTGAGATATTTGAACAAAAGCAAATCTTCTGGTCCTGATAAATTACATGTCATCCCACTCAAGTATCCAATAATAGTCTATTCAATTGGTACCAACAATCCGAAGATTATCTGAATATAGGGTCTTCCAACAGTGACTGAACTCTGACAATTGATAATGACCATCTTGTTCAAGCTGTATCAGTCGAATTATTTTTCACTTATTCATTCTGTGCAACACGATAGGACTATTCGCAATGGTGGAAAAATTCGAGTTCGGTAAACGATAGACCGACAGCAGTCGATTTCGCGTCGCTCACAGGAACTTTCGCTGACCACAATTAGGCGAATTTTGACCCGAAACTGACCCGTACAAAATTCAACTGACCTAGGAACTTGAGGTGTCTCACCACCGTAAGATACCTCAAGGTTGCTAAAGAGAGTGTGTGTTTAGCGAGTCTTGGCCTACACCTGCCAATATGAAGGATATGTCTCCTAGTGACCTGTCTACCTTCTTGGAAAGGACAGTCCTAGGAGGACAACTCGAAAGGATGTACAATGGGTCACATGTGGCCTAAGAGGTGTGGGTCTACACTCACCCTCTTTACACTATAGATACAGAACACTAACAGACAGCGACGTATTTTCGCTAAATGGGCTCTGGAGCAGTTGGTAACTGATAATCTTCAGCGATGAGTCCCATTTCTGGTTGGATGAACAAACAAAATTTTCAAATTTGGGACGATTTCCATCCATAAGAGATCAAAGAGCGTCCAATGCTCCTGAAAAAGTCATTAGTTGGCATGGATTTTGGGCTGGCGGCGTATCGATTCATATTTCTTCGAGAACGATGTTGGCCAGGCCATCACTGCCAACGGCAATCACTATAGGACGATGATTACCAACTTCTTATCACCTGAATTGGATGATCTTTGTACCAACGACTTGTGGTTTAAACAGGAAGGCGTTACGTGCTACACCACAGCTCATGCCACATTGGATATTCTGCAAGAATGATTTTAGTGCAAAGTCGTCTCACGTGGAGGTGATAGGAAAATTGGTCGTTTCGGATGACACCCACAGAAGTTTTGGCGAACGATGTTATATTCCACACGTAATGGCATCAATAGGTATTTTAGACAAATGAAACATTTTGATAATATCTCACACACACTTTGTTTTATATATATGTTTGAATATAAGAGGCCCTCAATGAAAGACACTTCATATTCCAGAGAATACATTCATAGGTTTCTTTTACTTGGAAAATAACGTCACTGTGTTCATCCCTTCACCAACTCCGTAGTATCTGGGGAATGCAGAAACGTGCCAAAAATATCCGATTTCGTTGACGTATATCCGGCATAGGTCGCCCGAATAAATATAATAAATTTGCCTACTGAAATATCCTTTCAACCGGGTTTCGCTCCCGATCTCTGTATTTGCGATTCGCAGTCGACAGCCGGAACTCAGGCCACATCGTGTTTAGCAAACGATCCGAATAATGCCGCCTCGATGTGGCTTGAACGCAAATGTACTTCTCTATTTGGAATATGTTGCCACTTATGATTGGTCGCATTGTTGCCGAACGAGAGTTTTCCTCCATCGGTTCCCATAATATAGTTGTTAAATGAAAAATTTGATGTATGCTTTCATTTTGGATTTATCCTACATTATGAGGGAGGTTTTCATCCAATCCAATTTTGCGAACCAATTTCTGCAAGATTGGATTTGGAAAGTGACTGAACTACTTTCATCTTCGTGAATTATTTGTGACACTTTACAAATTTGATGAAAAGCCTCTTGATCCTTTTGGAAATGCAGTACTTTTGGGTAGTGATGAGAGCTAACATGAAATCAAATTTTACATAAAAAAAATGTATAGCCCTTTTCTTGAAATTATTATTAATGACGTTGAACTGATATAAAATGATTGACGTGATTAGTTTCCCCAATTTCTTTCATTTGACTACTAATTATTGAGTTCAAAACCAAAATATTTTCCAGAAGAGTTCTTCCTTTCATTTGAGCATTTACTAAAGTGTTATTTACATTCATTAAATACAATATCATTACTCTAATTCAGAAAAAAATTTCAAACTTAATCATTTTTCCATAAAATGATTTGTATCATACTGTCACAATTCCCAAATAGCAGATTTGGAAATAAAATGAATATATTCCATTTGAAAGGTAGTACATTCAAATTTCGAAACATTGCAACGAATCTGAAGCCGACCCTGACCAGTATGCCGACCAAATCATGTAACAAACACATGACATCCTCGCAAGAAAATGCAACCGCCTGTAAAACTCTAGTTGAGTATCGAACCGATTACCGATTTCTAGAAAGAACCGTTACATTATTTAAGCCCGGCTTCCCGACCTAAGAGGGCAGTTCAGAAAGTGAATCGAACGGCAAAACAAGAAATTCGAATAGTGTAAATAAATTCAGAGTTTGTTGCTGAGTGTTGCTAAATTAGTTTATGATCAGTGAAATATTAGAAATAAATTTATTCAAGACAGTTAATTGTTCAATTTGTTACAATTGGTGTCAGAAGTGGGATGAATGCTACAATTGAAGAAGGGTCAGAGAAACATTTTCTACTTGGTGACCGAAAAGCATTCTCGAGACAAACCGTCCTATGGAGATATCTGGAGGAGTCTTACTAGACTGAGGAACCAGAATCTTGTGGACTTAGAAATCCCGAAATTACCTCTGCGAAAATTGTGAGAAGCATGTTGGAAACGATATTCAGACCCAGTGGCAGATTTTGATGTGCAGTAACTATCTTCCACGACCGAGCATGATGAGTGTGTAGTGTTACTTCCATCGAACTTTACGGTGCAGATATGGGGAGTCCGGCAGGTATCGACACACGCCAAGGATGACATTTCGGGACGAAGAAGGGGGCAATGTAACGAATCATGTAACAAACACATGACATCACCTCGAAAGAATGCAGACGGCAACTTCCAGTAAACTCTAGTTGAGTACTGAACCGACTACATATTTCTAGAAAGAACCGTTACGTCATATTAGCCTGGCTTCCCGACCAAGAGGGCAGTTCAGAAAGTGAATCGAGCGGCTAAATAAGAAATTCGAATAATGGAAATAAATTAAGCACACCAAACAGTGACCTGTTTCGGGATGCCTTGGGAGCTCTTGAATCTCATGTGGTTCGACAATTTTGTTTGTTCACGTACCTTTCAATCCAGAAATGAGCCTAATCGTTGAAGATTATTTCTTGATGAAAATTAGGGACAATTCCCAACTGCTCTAGAGCCCATTCAGCGAACACAAATCGTTGTGAATGGTCGTTTACCTTCACTTCCTGGGTCGGTTGAATTTTGTACGGGTGTAGGCCTGAGTCACGATGTAATGATCACCAAGTTGTGGTCTGTGAAAGTCTGAAATTTTGTTAGCGACCCGAAATCGACTGCCTCGGATTCTCCTGTACACTCTCACAGACAGCCACGATGTTCTCGGCAGATCTTACGTTTCGTCAACGTACGGATGTTGGTCGATCATTTATTGAACCAATAGACTAAAATTTATCCACCACATTATGAATAGTACTCTCAGTAGGACGATTATGGCGACCATAATCGTCCTCGACAACAGAGACCTTTCAATAAAAAAAATATTTGCACGTGTTGTTTGATACTATATCCATTCATGGTGATTTGGCAGAACATATAGGAATAGTCATATATAATCTAATGATCTAAAAAATAAAAAATTCATACAATGTAGGAAAAGCATTGTCGAGTAAATATTTCCTCAAGCGAGTTTTAAAAATAGAAATATTGGCGAAACTTAACTATTTCTTTAGGCAGTTTATTAAAAATCCTCAGACTCAAATATTCAGAAGATTTCGAAGAAACAAAATATTTACAGTAGGGAATGTGGAAATCAGCGCGATTCCTTGTATTATTACTATGGACTTGTTGGATTCCAGTGAACTTATTTTTATTTGTGTATACGTATACACACATTTCTAAAATCAAAATACTCGCCATTGTTGAAATTTTTCATGCTTTAAAAATCGGTCTACAGGATGCTTTGCTTGAGGTATCGCAAATAATTTTTAAAATGCGTATTGTACAATAAATACCTCTGGTGCTCAAGTGGACACACCCCAGAAACATATGCCATATCGTAATCGGGAGGCTACTTGTGCATGATATAATACGATTATTCCCTGTTGGAAGACCGTATATTTGTGGTTTCTTAAAGTCATGCACACGAGTTTGCTTGTGTGCTTCAGTCGCATACTGTGTTGAAGGATGACATCATTTTTACATGGAGTCAACAAATAACTACCAATTAATTGCTGTGTGTCGGAGCATGAGATATGAGAGTAAAGTTAATGACCATTCTAAGTGAAAACCCAAGTACAATCTTCTTACAGTGAAATGAGTATATACTTTATCCAATTTCCATCAAGTGGAACGATACAAAATGAAACAATTTCAATACCACTTTTCGTGAATATTTCTGTGAGATCATTAATTTCAGCACAAATATTCAGAATATTGATTTGAAATTGTTAACAATGTCAACAACTGAAAATTTGACAATACACATTGGAGCACTAAATATTGTGTGGTAACAATCATTGCATTTTTCTGCGTGTGGCAAAATATTTTCTTGCCAATAGTGGCTATTTTTGAAAATGATTCAATCAAGAATTTTGCTCTGAAGACGGGGCAGACTTTCGTCAGATAAGAAAGACATTTTGAATACACTGGCGTATTGTTTGATGAAAACTGATAACACTTTCCATTATGATGCACTTCTTGAAACCTTTGGTGTAGTAATGAATATTACTGGAGTTTTTTCCCAACACCAAATCGTTATTCCTAACACCTCGACACGTGTTTTGATCACCAAGTGATCATCTACAAAGAGGAAGTTTCAATCTTTTGGTGTGATATTCAAAACTATCCATGATAAAAATCAAGCAATTTTCACAATTGAAATTTTAATTCTAGATGCGTTCCGCTAACAGCGTAGCTTCATCGGGTGATACTTGTATAGTTCGAATTATTTTGTACTTGGTCAAAATCAAAGTAGTTTTTTGAACTCAAAAACCCTATATTCGAGGATTCCAATTACCTCGATATTCATATATTCATCTATATCATTGGAAAACAAATGTATGAATTTTTAACACCAAACATGGACCAAATAGTAGTTGAACTCAACTATATGCGACATTTCAAAATACAACTTTTTCGATATCCTCAGTTTTCAGTTCCGGCTTGTTTACCGTTGACGAAATTTTCAAGTGAAAACATGATGTTGGGGTTATTAATTCCTGAACTATTTATTTTATGATAGGAACTCCTAGTCTCCTCAAAGGACTCAATAAAATGAACACAATAGGTTTTATGATATTTTACTTATATTGTTTTCATAGAACATTTTGAGAAAATTAAAATTTCTTTCTTTATCTTTCTTTATGTTCTCAGTGTTTCCTGAATTATTCAATAAATTTCCAAAAATAGGTGATATTCAACAATATTTCTCGTACAAAAAAATCATTTTGTTTATAAAACTCGTTAATGTTCTCAGCTCTCAAATTGAAAATTTTTGGATATCTCTATGAGTTTTGGAGATATTTGTGGTAAACTTCAAGGATTCTTGGTCAAAATCATTTTTTGAACTCAAAAACCCTATATTCGAGGATCCCAAATATCCAGACATTAATTGAAATCATATTATTTCTATGATATGAACAGAAACAAGGTTCTTTCCTACTAGGGATACATTTTTTTCACACGGTGGAACATTTCATAAAATAGAATAGTTTATTAACTACGTTACATTTTCATGTTTGTAGCAAGTCAAGTGTACAGGCTTTTTTGAATAAACATATAAAACAAAGAAGTAAATTGGTAAAATGTAGAAATATTAAGCATCGCAAGGGTTGCCTACG
>WOGN01010249.1:0-10475 GCA_015342105.1 Leptinotarsa texana | reverse complement strand
TTACCATTCATTCAAAGTAGAACTCATGTGAAAGATATCTGATTTTTATTCCACAACGAATGTTTGAAATACAAACTGAATAGTGAAAAGTATCTTCCATATAATTCAGTGTTCATATAAAAGTATTTGTTTCGAAAGAATTTTTCTTTCGTGTAATTCAATCTTTATATGAAAGTAGCTGTTTCAGGAGGACTTTCTATCAGTTTGTGTCTGAAAGTTACTTGTTTGTATGATCTACACATCCATGTATAGATTTACTTCCTTCCTTTCTTTGGAAGATTCCCTCATCCTTCTTTTTTGTAGCAAGATGGAGTAGTAGAAAGCCAAAAACTTTTTTTCCCAGGTATTTATGATTATGCAGATAATTACAGTAGAAGGAAAATTACCACGGCAAGAGAGGATGGGGTACGTGATGAGGATTTGTTTCTAACAAATGAGAAAGTGGAGAGGTGATATTATCAATGAGTTTGCGATGTTTGGAACCTTTGGTGTAGTAATGAATATTACTACTCCAACTCCAACCGTTATTTTACCACCTTGATACCTTGAAGATCAAATTGATCTTCTGCAGATGTTGATTATAATACCGAGATATTTCATATTGGGTGTTTTTATGTAGTTGGGCAAGTGAAAATGAAATGGAATATTATTGGGGACTTTAGAACTTTTTCATGTTATTAAAAGATCCGGTTTTTTGTTACGAAAAAAATTATCGCTCTTTCTGTTATTGATCCAGTTGAGGAAAAATATCTTCAGGTTAGGTTTGTAAGTAACTATTTTCATCAACCAACGTACTTATATTTATCTCACATTGGCCAATTTGCGACATAACATCGTTTTGTAGCGATAATTAACCGCAAAATTTATTCTGTTATCAATGGTTTGTTTCTTTCCTGTTGGAAGATTCTTATCGGTTGTGGTATGTTTTTTCATTTTGCAGCGTTGCGTTATGAGCTGACTAGACTGATTATTTTAATCCTGATATAATACGGAAATTTTGATATATTCAACGTTTTTTACTAAATATAAGGAAACCACTGTTATAGTGTTCAGTGGGTTGAATTTCAAGGAGTCAGGATTGTAATTTATAAAAAAATGCCTAATAAGTAACAGTTAGCAAATAAAAGTAAAAAAGAACTGACCCGATACGAGTATTTGTTGCTTAGAACAAATTTTTATTTCATCTATCAATATGCTTTTTTGAAGTGTGAAGTTGTGAATATAGTGAATTTGTTCAATTATAATTATTTTGATTATGATATTTTAAACCTCAAGTATTCCTATTGACATTTTTCAAAATATGTCTGTTTGTTCCGTTAACCAGCTGACGCACTCCTGCGAACGACAATCCTCAGAAGTCGAAACTTGTGAGAGCTAAGGACTAACGAGATCCTAACAAGTGAAAATCGATCGTTCAGCTTGGGGCTTTAACCACCGCCTAACACTAGCCCTAAACAATTAATCTGAAATCCGAAGAAAGTTATCCTTTGCCCCTCTGTTTTCCAGATAAAACATGTTATTATATTTTATTATATTCTGTACGCGCATACGAATATATCCTGAATGTATTGCCTAGGAAAATATGATCTCAAGGATGTACATGAACTATCATAAAAATAATTATTTCTCTGATACAGTTATGAAAAATGTTCAGATAAATTTCATAAAACTTTTAGAGATGAACAAAATTGGTTTCATAGAAAATTTCAGTAGCTGCGATGTTTTTGTTTTGGTGTAGGAAAAGTGTTTCTTTTAGATTCAATTGTCACATGTTTACTGGCGATACGACACTTTCAGTTGAATATTTGTTGGAAAAATTGTTTCACGTGTTGAAACATTTCTGTTTAACGCTCGGAATTGTGTTGTTCAAACACCATTACTTTTTGAAAGGGAATCGTTTTGGATTTCTACTTCTCCATCTTTATACAAAAAAATGTGGGAAACTTTTGGAGAAATAAAACCCACCAAGTTCAAAATAAGTTCTTTACAAAGATGTGTAGATCATGCATACACGTTTTTCTCAGATAAAAACCGAAAAAATCCTTTTGGAATAACTACTAACAACTCCTCATCATCCTCAATGGTGTACCTTTTTAAAGTAATCTTCATTGAAAATATACCCCTTAAAATTTGAAGAGTTTATTTTTAACTTAGTTACATCTTTCCTTTTTTCGAAAGTTTCATATTTTTTCGTATAAATGAAGCTGAAGACGTAGAATGACATCTATTAAGCACCAAATGTTTTATATTTCTCATAATGTCTGTGTTTCATAGAAAAACTGGCGTGTCAGGAATTTTTTATTTGAGGGAGATACCTTCAACAGAGTGCTGCAAAAACTGAAAAAACTGTTTGTTTTTTCTTGAATATCACATGTTTAGTTACCTAAAATGCAGTTGCTTGTTTTTCGGGCCTTCAAGTCTTTAATTGCTTAAAAAAATTGGACTCCGAAAATTGTCATTCAAACCACAATTTCATGAGATGGTATTGAGATTTAAATGTTCTCTTCCCACGCATCGAAAGACATCTCGAGATCGCCTAAATCCTTGAATGAAACCCGCCAGAAAACAAAAGCCCTCCAAAACCCTACACCACCAAGGTCGAATCCCATCCTCACGAAAAACAATCGAGGACGGTGCCTTGTGTAAATGCACAATGATGCGTTTTTCGTCGGTTATATCAGAATGTGCAGCACGACGCTATTACGTGAATGATGCCCTCGAAGGATTGCCTTAGGGGCGAAGAGAGGGCGGGGGCAAAAACGGAGGGGTATTGTGTGCATCCACCGGAAACTGAATGCAACCTGACACCATGTCTCACACGTGATTTGCCTACCTTACTACCACCGAATTTATGGCAAAACCGGGTTGGCGCAGGACCGGTTTCAGGGAAAAGGGTTTAGCTGAAGAAAAGGGATTACGGGAAGGTTGCCACGAAATTCGATTCGAATTGTATAACGCAAGCCTAAAGTGCGGTCTACATACATGTCTATGTTTGAAAAAGTTGGAAAAAAAGGATTCTCAACATCGACGTATAGAGAAGAATTATTTCACGTAGACAAATTTCAATTTTTAATAGTTTTAAGAAGGGCAGATAAGGGTGCTTTCTTTCCATAAGTACATGTTGAAATTACGATTACGAGTATATCAATATTTCGTGAATTTGGAAAAGTATTTCGGCTCACAGTATCAGTAAGAATCTATAATGGAGAAAAATTTGATGTGAAGAAAAAAAGGTACTTTGGTAAAGATGCCATACTTATAACATTCTGAGATAAGTCTGACTGATGAAAATTGGAAGAAATTATATTTTCTTTCAAATATAGATTCCACATTTGAAATTTTCCACAATTAATTCAAAAATCAGAAAAAACAATCCCAAAAAAATTACCTGAAATCAAATGCAGCAGTTCGCAACTTGGATTTTGAAAACAGGCTTTCCGAGGAGCACATATAAAAATGCCAAAAGGCAACATATTATTTGGTGAAAAATACGAAGAAACAATTTTATCAAAAACAAATATCTTCTCATAGTAAAGGCAAGTCTTCTTGAGAATTAATTTAAGAACTTTCAGAAAAAAGGCGTTGGTAATACTTACTAATGATTTGGGTACCGATATAAATAATATCTGTTGTTGTGTTGTTGTTTAAAATAGGTTTTTTCGGTTTACCAGCCATCGCACCCCTACAAACGACAACCCTCAGAACTTGTGCGACCTAAGGACTAACGAGGTCCTACCTTTTAACGTATGATTCCTAATACGGAATAATGAGCAGATATATCTGACGATCCTGGTAATATTGCCATGCACTTCAATGATTTTTTCAAATTGATGTCATGAGATATAGTCGAAAGAATACCTGAGAATATCACTGAAAGCTTTTTCATGATGAGGTTTTTGCACTGTATCATTCACGGCACTAAAACTTTATTATGATTTATTGTTCGAAAAAATGAAAAACTTCTATGAGGTGCCCATATTTTTGCAGAAAAAAGTTATATTTGTATCGTTTTGCATCAGTGAATTTCCCACATAGATAGAGTATAATATTATCGATATCGCAACATAGATTTCGAGCAAAAATCCATTTTTACAACGATGAACTCTTTTATCTTGTGGAAGAATGCCCTGTTTGATATTTTGCGATCTCAACAGGGCATTCGACTGCGTAAATCACAACAATGTACATCAAACGGCAGCCAGAAATTGGTTGATTTCTTTCATTGTTTTCCGTGTACAAAAGGTATGCGTTTAGTTTGAGAAAATGAAATAATTTCCACCGATTCTTGGTTCAATAAAAATTAAATTTTTTCAATCCCGACAACATCGACAGAAACTGTTCTCTTTTATAATCATCAGAGTGGAAAAGTATGTACAAACCAAATATTATTCTAGGTTATTCATCATAGTGGACAAATCAAATTTTTAGGTATTTTTATAGAAGAGCCAACAAGAGGGCATTGTGAATACATATGTTTGGAAAATGAATTCTTCCTATAAACTAAGTAGGTATATATTTCCGAAAACAGAATTCACTTTGTCAATCTTAAGGAATATGCAATGAGAACAAAATATTTTTGAAAAATGATTGTCATATAAGCAAGGTTATTTATTGCCTAATAGCATAGTTATAAGGGCATTATTTCTCTACCATTTGATTCAAACCAGTTGAATTCGCTGAAAAATTCAAATCTTGTCTGAATATATTTTTGGCCGAGAACTGGTATTATGATGTCTCAATATTATTCCTAAAACTATACAAAAATGCAAGTCATATCACGTTTTCAAAAATTGTATGAACAAATGTATAATCAATTTTGGAAGTTAATTATAACGATAAAAATGTCAATTTTTATTCTCATTTTTTTCCAAAATCCCGTCAAAATATTTCCCTGTCCGTAAACTTTAATGAATATCCCTTCAATCTTCCAAATTTTTTTGTGCTTATCATTCTGAATATAGAGATGCGATAAGTACAGTTATACGTATATAAGAATAATTAATACAATGACTTTTATAGATTAATTGTAACTTCCTGTGAACCAGTTTTGTGTGGCATGGAGCGTACATTTGAATGGGGGAAATTAACACTCTAGATGTGGAATGCACCTGTTGAGTTTCACACGATCAGAAATTCCCCTACTCGAATTGGAATAATCATAATTTCGACACTCATTAGCCTATCTGATCGCTCTCTCTCTCTCTCTCGGATCCATCATTTTGTCTAATATATAGGCAAATAGTCATTATCAGAAAGCAAACAGATAGACACCAGCGATAATGGCGAAAAACCAGGGGTAAGTTAAAACAAATTATACGCCGCAGTCGAGCTTTTCAATTAAATATTCATTAATCGGTCTCTGTATCTTTATCACTGGAATAAATACAAAGCGTAAAATCCGCACCGCGTGAAAAACCTCGGTTCTGAAACCTATCGCTGGCACGGAGAATGTTTATTGGTCGCGGCAACAGAAAAGTCGATTTCCTGTTTCACAGGAAACAAACGAAGATAGCATCTGTAACACGCTCGATCAAAATACCACTAAATAATTAATTAGATATAGAATGAAATTGTGCTCGCACCGCGTTCCTAAGTGATTTCCATCATTTTGTTTTGATCATTTCTCAGCGTAATTAGTAACATTACCCGACTGGGAGGATAAATTGAGCGAATAATGTTATACAACGGTAATTTATCTGGTGGTGTTTATTATATTTTGCGTACAAAACAGTTCTTATGATCAATAATAATGTCGATATAGAAGTATTCGACAGAAAACTCAGAAAAACAGTCATCAGAGATGAATTGGGGTGACCACCAAATGGAGAATCGCTTTCTGTAGTCACTGCAAAATAATCCTCTAGAGGAAAGAAAAGTCAAGACCTACCGTAAATAACAACACGAACCAGTTTACTTACGATAGTTCCTAGCATTGTTTATATACTGGCCAACCGCTCAGGCTCTGCACAGATGTAATTTAGGCTCCTGTTACTTCGATACTATCTATAGGTAGGTCACTTGTAGGACTTTTCCTCTTCCCTGACGAAAAAGCTTCAACTTAGCCATTGCACCCACATCTATGCCCACATAGAAAATAATAAGTGCAGTGGAAGTACAGAGCGGGACGGAAGAATCCATTTGGGAAACCAGAGATCAGTTAGATAGAGAACCACTTCCTACATTTCTGACTGACCTACGGACTGATTCAGATTCCACTGCACCGATAGCAAAGTTTGCAGACTTTTTTCCCTGGACCAAGAAGATCGCTAACATTGCACCACAGCAAAGCGCTCATTCATATGAAGAAGAAAGAAGTTCAGCCATCCACAACTTGCCAAGACTCCTAATGCCAATCATTCAAGCACTACAAGGAAAATTCTCCTATTCGGTTAAGGGTTCAAAACACTTTGTTTGGGTTCTGACGTGGAAAAAGACTTTATACCAACATATAGGAAGCTATCCGAATACGATGATAAGGAAGGCAATATGAGGATATGTCCAGTGCATGGTCCAGTGTAAAAAAGGCATCAGAAAGGAGGAAAAATTATTAGCAGCATCAAAATCACCAGATAGGGTAGACAATATTGTTGGTATGGGGGATAAAAAGCGTGAATTTCAAAGGTGGAAAATGTTTTTTCATGATTTTCATGGAAACTATTTTTATATGAATCATTTTTTCACATTATCCAAAATTTTCTGAGAAAAATTGAAAAAAAAAACGGTTTGTTTGCTTTGATTTTTTTATTCTACAAAAATATTGTTTTTCACGATGTTTTGTAGAAAGTGTTTTCCCTAAAAATTTAATTTTGCGTGAAAAAATGGTTCCCACTGAAGTTATAGATCTTCGTACCGCCAACAACTGAAAGAGGTCTGGTATCATTGGAAATTATAAAAAACTTTACACCAAATTGATAGGTAATGAGAATGGTGAAACCATTAAATCTGTTCGGATCTAAGTTATGTAATTCTAAATAGATCTCTATAAGTGTGGTGTTCAATAAGCGCCATTATCTGAGTAAACTTTTCAAAAACAATTGAAGCTGAAAAGCAACCACTCCAAAAACAAATACTTATTCCTATTTATTTTCTACATGCGTGAATGATAATTCAGCCACCGATCGGGGGAGAATTGATTTGACATTTCTAATAAAAGGTAAGTAGTTTTGGAATTTTTGTTAAAGGCGAAGGTTAGAGAAGCAGTAATGTGCAAACCATCATGTGGAATCAATTCTAGGTTTATTGCTATGTTCCTGTTATATTCAGAACAGGAACAAACAAACAAACAAATTCTACATTAAAGTATTAGCTGGTACTTACTATAACCCAGAATAAATGACGGGTGAAGTTTAAAATGTTCAACTTGTGGCTGTCTCTACAAGTGAAAATCAACTCATCAAGCCACGACATTTTCTAATGATAACATATGTTATCCGAGATATTTGAAATTTTATTATTCGCCCAGTACAACATTTACATCTAATAGTCAGTGTCTAACAGACACTGACTGTAAAATCCTAAACTAAGGGCAATACTCAATTATTTTCTAATTTCCCCACTTATCACAAACATTTGTTTCAATTAGTTTCTATTAAGCTAAATTGTTTATTAGATTACCAAACAACGATAGTTAGTAGTTGTTTAAGTGTTGCTATCTCTTTTGTATTCAATAGCTTGTTTACACGAGTGTCAAACCATGATAAGGGTTTATCTCGGCTTGGAATGGTACAGGCGTTAGTTTTATCTGTGCAGCAGAAATGCTGAAAAAATATGTGGTGCTTGACAAGGTCGATAAAAATTTCCAATGATGATAAGTCTTTGATCAGGGGACTTTTGTCTCGGGTTGTTTGTTTATGTGAAATTCCAGAAGACCCTCTGATTGATGTGACGTTTTATTTAGTCTTAGGACATAGAAATAAAAACTGGATATAAGCAAGTTGAAAGTGTTGAGATTTTCAAGCCATATGTTAATATTTATGATGACTACTGTGAGAACCTGTACTTTTAATTTATGGTACTCAAACAAGCGACCTAACGAATATTGTAGTCTTTTTTAAATTGACAGAAAATAATGAATCCTAATTATGTGTGCGAAATTCACAATATTAAACATTTGTTTCTATTGTCTGGTTGCATTGTATCAATTCGTTATGTGAATCACTTGAAAATATGTAAGTGATAATTAAATAAAAGTTTTCAATTTCTACCACATCTAACTCAAAATACAATTGGACTTTTTTGGGGAAGGTACCGATATTTGACAAAATGGTCCATATTCTTAATCATATATCATCTCATACTAAAGTACCATTACGTAGTAAATCAGTTAGCCACCTATAAAAATACTTTGGACAAGAATGTTACTAATCTAAATGAAAAGCTATATTATGTATAGTGTTTTTTGATGTAAATACAGAATCAATAATATTTTTATTCTGAAATGTAGAATTATTAAAATGGCCACTCATTTATAGATGGTGTCACATGCTAAGATGGTGTCCCGGGTGTACATCCATACGTCTTTGACATCCATACGCCTTTGCTCTGCTTGGTACTGATGGCTCAGATTGTCATATCTTTCAAGAAATTAAAAAAAAATGTAATGAATTGTTCTTTTGATTTATTTGGAATGTTGACTTTTTTCGTCCGTTATTACTTTTGACAATCTATTGAAACTAGAAAAGGCGTGAAAAAACGACTTTCAATATTCATATTGAATATTATTTTATAAACAAATACCACTACTGTTTATTTAATGAGCCTGAATATATTTGCTTTATGTGAATGACTGAAAATTTAATTGGGATGACTCATCCATTATAAAGATAAACAAAAATTTCATTGTTTTTTGAAGTCACTTATCAGACTACTGATTTCAGAATTCGAAAAACGAACGACTTGCACAATTTTTGATATGTAGCTCAACTAAAATTAGGAAGTTCATATATTTATATACCGAGATTTAAATTTTTATGCTTGCAAATTAAGCACTTTGACCTTTAAACTTTACTTATAAACTACCAATGGTAGTTTCCTACCGACTTTTAAACCTAAAGGCTGGATCAGAATTGTAGAATAGATTTCATCTCATACATTTTTTATTACTATGTTGAACTGAAATGACTAATTTTCATTCCATGTTCTCTACACTGATATTTTGTCAAAACTCGGTACCTAGGCACTAATACTAGTAGAATATACTTTTCTCCTAGAACAAAACTACAAATTTCGCTTCCATTTACTATGTTGTGTAATGAAAATTTATAATATTCATTTAATATTGACCTATAGTAGTACTATAAGCATTAGCAGATACATTCATATTCATAAACAAATAATTTTTTTGATAGTTATCTGAGTTTTCAAAATTCTTAAAATCCCCCAAATCTATATACACGATTTAAAAAGTATAAAATGATGAACGTTATCTATGGAATAGAATGAGAGGAATATGGTTGTTGGATCACTGAACAATATTTTTCAATTTTCTGTAAATAAAACTATGCATCTTCAAAGTACTCTCAAAATGTTGTTTGTCAATTTTTTAGGTTTTGAGCTTCGAAAATTGAAATCAACAGAGATACTGCGTAATATATAGAATAAAGATAACTGAATAATTTATTATTTCTTTCAAGTTCATCTTATCTGATAGGCAAAATTCATTAATACCGAGCATATTGAATTCCTTCTTCGGAAGATTATATTACACAGTAATTTTTGGTTATTAATTTTTCAGTTTACCCTTTATCATACTTGGACATGCATATTCCTGTTTATGTAGATTTATTTATGTTTCAATTAGGAAAACCTAATTCAATAAACATTGGACTGCTCCACAAAGAGTAGTTACTTCAGTTCATTGGGTTTTTTACTGTAGTAACTCGTACCAAGTAGACTGGAAATTTCTATTCGCATTGACGCGCAATCAAGTTTTCGTCCGTCTGTCGCAACCCTAAGTAGTTTTCCATTGTCGATTCTAGTGATTCCTCTTGAAAACCACCCATTTCCGGCCGTATGATTTCTGAACGAGTCGTCAAACACCACCTATATAGGTATTCCTCACGTGCTCAACCATTCTTCGATCGCTAAGTAATCGGAGATGTCGGTACCCGAGGTACTGCCCCCCAGAAGAAGGGAACTAGCTACCCCATATGACAAAATGGAGAGAGGAAGTTCTAATATGACAGGGGTATCTGCCGAAACACGTGCGCATTGAGAGATATCCCGTCCCACTTGTGTTTTATTGTATAAGCTTTTGATATCATATGCTCTTAGCGATCAGTGGTGTAGAGCAACGGGAACTGAAGATGTTGGACTTCGAAAAGAAATTCTGAACTATTCAGATACTCTTCAGATTAGAATGATCCCTATAGCGAATATATAGTTTCGATTTAATGGAATGACTTTTGGGCTAAGAAACGCACCAGTAGTTAATCAGAAGTTGATGGATTACACCAATGGAAAACAATATATATATA
>WOGN01010247.1:0-10476 GCA_015342105.1 Leptinotarsa texana | reverse complement strand
GAAAATGAAAATTGAACACCATTTTAAATACATATGTCTCACTCTTATCAAGCAGGAATACAAACGATTGATATATTATATTAAACAGAACTGGTTGTTTGTTTTTTCATTTTATTTTATTTTAAGTATAATAACAAATCATAATAGCTGTAGATGTTTGATTACATTTACGATTGGAAATGTTCGTAGTCGAATACCTCTATATTTTATTCATTCTATGTTTTTGTTCAACTATTTCAATGTATATAGGGATGTATATGCCCATTCACAGCAAATTTGTATCTCGAAACAAGTATTAACTTACTTATCGAGCATCTCGTTATTATTTGAATTTTCAATATGTACTTCTCATTTGTATTTGTATTTGAATCTTAAATAAATAACATATTATTATTATTATATATAATATATTATGTAATGCACCTATTGATGTCTTTCATAATTTTTTCATAGTGTACATTTAACCCGTTTGTATCACTGTGTACAAACTTATTGATTCCAATAAACTGATATTAATATTATTATTATTACTATATTCGACACTTACCTTCTAATTTGCATTCAAATAAAATCAATCAGAGGGGGTAATGGGATTGACTCCTATTACCCTACTCTCCCCTAAGGATGTAACCGTTTTGACCGTTTTCACCATCGTAGTTTCTCAATTATGGGCCTTCATTGTCAACAAATAGGTTTACCACTCTATTATCATTTGGTGGAAATTGTGATATTTGGTAACTATTTCAATTGTATCAATAATCCTACCCACAAAAATATGCATATCTATTAATTACATTATGAGAAAGTAACTGAAACAATACTTATACTTGAGAAAAAATGGTCATAGATGCCAAATTGTGAAAATTAGTTAATTCAAACGAAGTCAACATTGACATTTTATGAAATGTGGATGTAGTTTTGAATACCATCGTGAAATATAATTGAAGGTTACATTTGAAATTATTGGGGATGTTGAAGACTTTTGCTGAATTGACTGTGCTTTTGTTTGAGATTTTCTGTCTTGTCAGATTTTTTATTAATTTTTTTTAATGAACATTTTGTGAGTAATTATATAAAAATATTTCAAATATTTGTATTTTCAGTATTTACAAGCTCTAGTACAAAACTCTACAAAATCTGACAGAGGATCATTCAACCCGTCTTAATCCTCAGAATGTATTCTTGTGGTGTAAGAAATGCTAAAAATCCAATATTAACTCTAAGATAAATTTGAATTTCTCCATCCCAATTCATTAGTTGACGCATTCATTCCGACAACCTTGGACCACTTTGTTTTCAAAATCCACACTCTCGTGTAAAATGATTTTCATAATATGCATCCAATTACCATTTCATTTTTCAATTATGTTTTAAGTGGTTGACAACGTTTAATTATGAAGTGATTCCCAGCTTACCACATGCGTAGTTGAAATAATTCAATAACATAAGCAATTAGGAGCATTTAAAAAAGACCATAATCAGTTTCCTTAATTTTTTTTTGAGTCCAACCTTCACAGATATCCGAGATCTGTGAAAATAAAATTAAATGAAAAATTTCATTGGCGATGACATTCTATATTTTACAGACATCATGCAGTGGAACACATTTGCCTGTATCTTTCATTTTAGATATTCTTGATGTGAGTTTTCTGTTCATCCCGTATACGGCGTCTTTCTAAAGGGATTCATCATCATCATCATCATCATCATCATCATCCCTTTTCATCCAAAATTGTTTCTGTTAAGAACGGCGGAATTCAATAATTGCAGCCTCGATATATCCTAGTACCACTGAAGAGATTCAATACAGATCAAAACAACGCTATCTGGTTTTGTATTCAGAATACAACTTTATTTGGATTTTGTATCAACAAGAGAAGAGTATTTCAATAGCCTTAGAAATACGAGAATATTGACCCATATCGAATCTGTGACGTGTAGATATTCCTAAAACTACTCGCGATCAAACGACTTCATTTGACCGAAACATTTTAGGTTTCAATTCAGAGATAAAACATAACTCCACAAACTCACGTTATATTGAATGAGAGCAGATACCTCAAATCGAAAAAATAGCAAAGCCTCAACACGTGTTTTGGAATGGGTGTCTCTCATCAGTAGTGTAGTCCAGTCTATCTGTATCTTAATGGTAGGGAGGGCCACATGTGACCCATTGTACATCCTCCCAAGAAGTTATTCTCCAAGGTCATTGTCCATCCTGTCCTTTCCAGGAAGGTGGACAGATCTCTGGGAGACATCTCCTTTATATCGCCAGGTGTAGGCCAAGACTCGCTGAACCTACACTCTCTTATTGACGATAACTCCAGACATTCGCATAGGCCTGACAGGCCTTCCCGTTCACACATCCTAGCCCCATATTGTGGAGGTGATCCTTAGTTGACGGTGGCAGTCAGAAATCCTACTGTTAAGCGTAGATTTTTCCTGGTCATCACCAGATATTTCTTCGGCGCCAGCTTTCCAGGGCTACCCAGGGTGTTCCTGGCAAGATTGCATCCTTTGATTTAGGGATTGAGCATGGGTGTGATGTTTGGCTAGGTCGGCAATTGCCGAAATCAGCAGGCTGTGGGTGCCACTAGTCCAATCTAATATAATGCATGGAATTAACATTTTTGTGATGATCTGCACAGTCTTCGGTAGAGATAATATCAGAAGTTTCAATGAAGACTTTTGATACTGCTGAAAAATTAGTGAATTTTTCATATAACTAAGAATAAAGTTTTACCTAACGATTGTTTTGTTCAGTATTGAAAACAATAGTTCATTATCAAATATAGACGGCATTATTAACCCGGCTACATCAAGTGGTCACAATGTTATTTTTTGAATTCATGACTTGTTAAGATGTGCTGATATAAAGATGTAGTAGATAGACTCAATTGTAAATCCCATGAGATATTTGAGTAAATCGTTCCGTTCAAATAGTCTGAACTCGTGAATTTCCATCACCATCATCAAGGATGAAAATTACAAAATCCAAATGTTACACTAAGTAAAGCATACGATGGTTTCATAAAACTTTCCGAAATATGGCATTTTTAAGTATATATTTCAACTTGAGAGCCTTTATTCATAAATAAAACGTCAATCTCAGCTAGGTGTGATTAAATATGAGAGTTAAGTATATAACCTTTAAACTCCTTGTTGTTTATTAAACAAAATAAAATTGTCCTGCAAAAACATCGATACTATTCGTATTCTTGCCAACTTCACGTTTTGTCTATTCCTCCAAAAAGGAAAAGGGAAAAAAAGGAATAGGTTTACTGCACCTGCTCAACACAGTATAAAAAAACAACTACTTGATCAAAATTTTATTTCTGGCCCCGCATTGAGACGCCAATTCTTTATAACCTACCTTGGTATTTATGTAATTACCAAAAGGTAGTTCGGCCACGTTAGTCGGTTATTGTCAGGGCTGGACGTGGGTGATTAAAAATATGTTTTTTACAGTCGAAATAGATGAAAAAAGTAAGCCCTGAGGCGCCAGTTGAACGGATTCAACAAGGAAGGGGTTGAAGAAATAACCAAAAAGTCAACAATCTTGCTCCAAACTTGAAATTTATATTAAATTGATATATAGAAAGAAATATTCACAAACTCCACTACAAACTGTGTAATAACTCAAAAATTGATTTTCATATGTTATTTGCAGTGAACTAATGTAAAAAAACAGGCAAATGTATATACAACAAGTTTAAAGAACCAATACTTAATACTACACAGTAAAAATAATAATACGCCAATATAGGCCGATTTGATCATGATATTAGTACTGGAGAACTCTTATTTCGGAACAATATCGAATCAAAAGAGGCGTGTATTGAACTGACAGAGATAGACCTTTAGATAAATTGAAAATGAGGGAACAAATGAGCATTTGAAAGTAACTGCTTGAATTATAATTTATCCAGAATCTTAAAACTATGCTCAAAACTATCCTCTTATTTTAGGATTGAACTGTAGATTTCAGTTCTCAGTAAGCTCCAAAATATATCAACAATATCAGGGATTCTACTCACGGGGTATCATCATCTTTTAATTTTTTTATTATATACTGGCTACGGCTCTCCGTTGATACTTTCTAGAGTGTCTCCTCATATCTCAAAGAATGACATGTATGATGCAACTATAGCTATTCCGAAAAATTTCTCCCATTACTAGATAAATATGCCTTGAAAGCTTTTTTATAGCACCAAAAAAAATGAATAAAAGGTCGGACAGTGCTCGACGTGAATCTTTCATAAGTGATCTTATTATTCTTGCACAAAAAACATGAAAACATATGTATAGAATTCTCTACCGATATTTCAAGAATAGGAAATGAAAATATTGAATTGATTAATTTGACTGACCTTACACAATTTTAGGTTTCGGACAGTCCCTTGATAGAACCTTGCTTTTGTGTTGGCTTTACCATAGATACTAATCTGAATCGTTTTTAAATCCTGACCGTGGAAATCTCCTCGGTTTTATTTACTCCTTCTTACTAGACACCCCACCATACCAGAAATATGTTGATAAAATAACGAATCTACACGGCGGCTCTACTGATTCATCTGAATTCAGAAATTTAAACCGTTACACTCCTCTCTTTCCTCAATGAAATTTTTTCTCTATAAGAAATTTTAGTGAATTCTGATCTTCCTATCACTATATTCCTACCATATTCCTATCATCTACTATTCCCAAACTATTTACAGAACTGAAATAAAACGGAACACTTTCAATATATTAACAAAACTGCAAAAGGTTGAGATAACTCGCAGGAAGATAAAGCTATGACACGTATTAACACACTAACACTGAATATTTGAAATGAAATTGAATCATGGTCCTACATTTATTGCTCCATTCGTATCCCGTCCATTCGCGCATTCACATCGGATCAATTTTCTTGTTCACCAAAATGAGGTTTGAGGTCTTTAACGTGCCACCGCCCAACATTTTTTCCTTCTTGCACATATTGCAACTCGTAAACTAAAGGTGAAATAACTTTAAGAACACGACACAATATATTTTTCAGAGCTACTAGCTTGGTTGCAAAAGCTTCAGAACCTTTCGACAAAACATATATGGGTAGTGGTCCCCATATATCAATCGAAATGGTTTGCCAAGGATGAGATACTTGTCGTTGCTGGCCCATAAACCCAGGCCTTGCCTCTGTTCTCGATTTCCAATAGCTTCCCATAGTCATCGAGTCTTTTGGAAGAAAATCTCTCCTCAAAGCAGACACTAAATCATTCCAAGAGTTTACCATATTTTCGCATGGCCGTCAAAAAGTTCGATTGCTGACCGGAATAAATCTTCCACTGAAACATTGCGAGCATAACTAAATTCCTCAATTTGTTCCAGGAAAGCATTAACGGAATATCTATCTCTACTGCCATCAAACGACAGATTCCATTTGTGGATGGGATATGATTTGGGACAGGCTGCAGTAGCGTTAGAAGTGGGAGCAAGTCTAACGTTTATTCCAGATCAACTATTTCATCTACATATTCCTCTAAGACACTAACTGTTATCAACTTATCTCCTTTATAATTTTCCACGTCTTCTCTCGCCGCATCGGGAAATCTTTTGAGGCGACCCGTGAGATGAGTACATCTATTTCTTTCAAAATGTTCTTGATTATTCCCATCGAAGTCGTTAGCTAAATCCGTAAGAGATTTGATGCTATCCTCAATTTGTTTCTTTTCCACTTCGAAATTGAAGTTTGAAACTTCATATTTGACAACTTCTGGCCTCAATGAGTCTTTTTGTAACTCTCGCTTCAAGTAGCTCCTCTTTTGGTTTATATTTGTCGACGAAAAATTGACTCCTCGGATCTTCAGTTCACAGTTACCTTAATGTGAACGTAAATAATACGGATCCATATCGAATTCCATTCTCGAAAGCAATAAGTCGAAACTACTTTGGTTTCGGACAGTCCCTTGCTAGAACCTTGCTTTTGTGTTGGCTTTACGATAGATACTAATCTGAATTGTTTTTAAATCCTGACCGTGAAAATCTCCTCGGTTTTATTTACTCCTGCTTACTAGACAACCCACTATCCCAGCAATATGCTGATAAAATAACGAACCTACAGGGCGGCTCTACTCATTCTTCTGAATTCAGAAATTTAAACCGTTACAGTTTGTTATTTTGTCCTAGAAAAACTGAAACGAATGAAGCAATACACAAACAACACGTGAATAACAAAACCCAAGGTGGCTTTCCTTATTTTCTTGATAGCCATATTTTGACAACAGCGCATTCATTCCTAGTTCAAATTTGTAACTCTGCCAACGGAACCAACGAAAACGTCTTTGTAAAGTATCATTTACTTTCATAAATTGTGATTATAAATAGTCTCAGGAAATTAAACGTTTTTTGGAAAAAAAAAATTGTGGCAAGTGAGTAATTGTTTCCATTGCCGGAAGTGAGTTTCTGAAAAACTCGATTTTTCAATTTTTGGATCGTAGGTATCTCAGAAATATCAACAGACAATAATAAGCAAGTCTAATTAAATTCAGAATATTTATTATGAGAAAATAAAAACCTTTCAGATTCAGTCTTCAAGCTAAGCACTTCAATGAAAAATAATTTCTCTCACATAACGAATAGCGAGAAATAAATTACCCCACTCACTCCTACAAAGCAGTCTATTGAACGAAGCCAGTCGGCAGCGCACGATACGGCAACCGGTCGATGTTCAATTCCATTGTCATCCTAACCTAAACGTAGTGTAGTGCCGCAAAACGTCAACAACATATCTGCGAGTTCCTCAGTCCCAATAAAAATAAAGATTGTTCATTGTAAATCAAACAAAAACCCGAAGTAACAGTTGTTTTTCGTCGTGCACAACAATGGATGACGATTTTTACTACGAAGAGGAAGAATATGGCGATTACGGTTTAGAATATTCGGAAGAAAGCACGTCTGAGCCCGATGTTGACCTAGAGAACCAGTATTACCTCGCCAAGACGCTCAAAGAAGATAATTTGGAGAGTTCGGTGACGGCTTTTCAGAAAGTTTTAGATATACAGGGCGAACACAAGGGTGAGTGGGGTTTCAAGGCCCTAAAGCAGTTGGTGAAGATTAATTTTCAGCTGAAGAATTATGGGGAAACTATGAAAAAGTATAAAGAATTATTAGGTGAGATTTCTTCAAGTTTATGTTTATTTGAAAACAGTAGCTTACAGTTTGACAAAAATTACAGCAAAATAGGGATTTAGGTTTTGTTGTAGAAGTCATAACATAACACAACTTTTTCGATTATACCTGCTAACGTTGGGTTTGCAGACAAAATACAAAATCAGCTGCTCTGTTTTGCACCCGTCATGAATTTGTAGGATAGAGAGGAGCACACCAGTTTTGCATGACAAAATTTTTGGTGATTTGTATTTTCTCATTGATGAAGAATCAAAGGACAGTGTAATAGCAAAATTGTAAGAATTGAAGGGGTTATATTTTTAGGAGTGATTAATTTTTGGGAAAGAAAGTTTTTGGCTACCCCATCTTGTAGATGGAGTATTAGAAAGACAAAAACGTTCTTTCCCAAAAAGCAAAATTGTATTTCAAACTGAAGAAAACAGCAACTTATTAATTCTTGTTTGGGATTTTCTGGTAAATGTAGCACTTCATTTGGCCAAAAAATGTATCATTGTATAATTTTCCGTATTGTGGAATATTTAGTATTTTATCTTGAAACATCTACTCACTTTAGTAAAAATTACATACCCTTGACGTGAGAATTCAGCTTAATCAAGGCATCAAGTTTAATCGATTAAAATGTCTTCCAATATATAATTTTCGAAATTTGCTGAAAGAGCAAAAGATGATAATAACTCAAAAGTTTCAAAATCTAAATTTTAGGATTCAAGTAAAATATCTCAAAATTATCAAGCCCAGAAAATTATCAAAAATATTGATGGTGGCAGCGCTTGTTATAAGTACCGATTTATGTTCAATATCAATTACCTTTGTTAGGAAAAAATTACTGAATTCTTTATTGGGAAAAATATAACCACTGAATGTTCAATACAATTAATATCGAGAAAGGTAAGTACACTATTTTAAAAAGTTTTGCAGCAGTTAAAGTGAAATGTTAGAAAATGTGATAGGACACTACCTTGAACTGGTTCAATGCATTTGGACTCTGATATTATCTATAGTTCGTTGAAAGGAAAAGAGTTCAGATTTTTTATGTATAGAAATTACCGAAAAAATACTAAAATTTCATTGCTTGTGCTATCTAGTGTTCAACAATAATATTTTTATTATAGTGGTTATTTCATGAAAGTTTGTAGTAATACATATATGCGTATTTGTTTTGATTATATCTTATGAAATTGTGCTGCTGAAAAGAAATTCGTATTACTCCAAGCAGATAACAAGAATCAAATATTTTTGTCTTCTCTAGATAGAGTTAGAAATAAGTTAACTCCCAATACCTAAAATTATCCATATGGCTCTTGTTGACAGGATACATCAACAATGCTGTAACAAAAAATCATGGAGAAAAATCAATAAACTCTATCTTGGACTACACATCCACTTCCAAGGATATAGAATTATTGCAGAACTTTTATGAAACCACTCTATCTGCCCTGAAGAACGCTAAAAATGACAGGTTATGGTTTAAAACAAACACGAAACTGGGAAAAGTCTATCTGGAGAGGGGAGAATTCACCAAGGTCGCAAATATTATAAGACAGTTATGGCAAACTTGCAATCCGAATGCCCACGAAATTGATCCCCATAAAGGTATGGATGAAAAAATAACTTTTTTTCGATTGTCTATATACCCTTGACATTGTTCGCATATTTTATTCTTGAACTTTTCAAAAGGAACTCAACTCTTGGAAATTTATGCGCTCGAAATTCAAATGTATACGGAACAGAAGAACCACAAGCAACTCAAGGAGCTATATGAACGCAGTCTAAAAGTGCGTTCAGCAATTCCTCATCCATTGATTATGAGTGTCATAAGAGAATGTGGAGGAAAGATGCATCTGAGGTCTGGAGACTACGAAAAGGTTATTCTGTCCTTTCACTATTTGCTATAATATTATGTTACACAGATTGTTTGTGTTATAGGCTTACACCGACTTTTTCGAGGCCTTCAAGAACTACGATGAAGCAGGAAATCCACGGCGAGTAAATTGTCTGAAATATCTTATTCTTACTAGTATGTTGCTCAAATCTGCTATCAACCCGTTTGATTCACAAGAAGCCAAGCCTTACAAAAACGAGCCAGAGATAAAGGCGATGACAGATCTGATTTTGGCATTCCAGAATAATGACATGAAGGACTTCGAGAGAATTTTCCAGGTGAGTAACGAACGCGCTACAAAAAAATACAAATATTTTTCCTTGAACTTTCCCTAGTATTTACATGAAAACTTGAAGGAAAAGAACTATTCTGAATTATGACATTAGATTATATTTTTTGGTGTCTCTGATATTTCCAAACCTGAATCAATTCTTCCAGGAAAACAAAGAATCGCTGATGGCCGACCCATTCATTCACGAGCACATAGCAGATTTGCTGAAGCACGTGAGAACCAAGGTACTTCTTATTCTAGTGAAGCCTTACAAAAACATCAAATTGTCCTTCATCAGCAAAGAACTGGGGATTAGCGTGGAAGAAGTGGAATCTTTGTTGGTATCTTGTATCCTGGACGGATGCATAGAAGGCAGGATTGACCAAATCAAACAGATCTTGGTTACAAGACCTAAAGCGTGCGACGATAAATATGTAGCTATGGAGAAGCTCTCCGACCAGATCAAGAGATTAACGTTTTCTATTGGTGCTTAATCGATTTTTTGAAAAATTTTGGTCGAATATGATTTTGCCAGATTATCAATAAATAATTATAGAGACTGACCGTGTTTTATTTCATAATCCCTATACATCCTGCTATAAGACCTTTCAAGGTTGAGTTACAATTGCCAAAAGGTCGTGCAGTTTCTCAGCTTTCCAATTGCTTTCGCTAGAATGGGCAGCATTATTTCCCTATCAAGCCTTCTAAAGAACTCCTATCTGAAGAGAGTTTTCCATTAGAATTGTCAAATTTTGATAATAATGAAGTATTGAACCATTTAAAAACAAATCTATTTATGACATCACTAAAAAGTCAACTTGCTGAAAAATGGAGGTTCTCAAGGCGATGTTTCAATTATTATAAGTCCGAAACCATTGAAAAATAATTTCTGGCAATAATAATTTTTAGGTTATTTATGTGTGATGAAATTGGTCACTTGATTGTTTTCAACACTTCTAAGTGTATTTTATGAATACGTTTTGATTCCGTTTCACGGATTTATTTTGTATATATGTATATACATATATACATAATCTTAGCGACTGGAGAAATGTACAGCAAAGTAGATTAACGGGGTCTCTCAGTCAAAAAATCGAAAATCAAAAACTCTGCTTTCGCTCCTGATGGGAAGCTTCTTCAGGGCAGTAAAATG
>WOGN01010245.1:0-10476 GCA_015342105.1 Leptinotarsa texana | reverse complement strand
AAAAAGGCATACATAAATCCTATAGTATATAAATCAAACTTCGCAACACACGCTATACAAAACAAACATATCTTCCTCCCACCAGAGAACATAAAACTCATAAAAAATATCAACAAGGGAAACCGCATGGACATTTGGGAAAACTTGAACATCCATAAATTTAACAGTCATAAAGCACTTATCGAGGAATCAGTACAAATCAAAACACAACAAGACCTCACATTCAGTATATTGAACAAATCGATACACATAACTAGAGAACGTCTAACACAAAGAATTGTACCTGACGCAATACAGATACAGGCGAATTTACCTGAAATACCTGAGTTAAGACGATCGAACCGCATAAAAAGACAGACAACAGGATAACAAGTTCAGTTTGAGGAGTGCCAGACCAGCTGTCGAAAGCGCTCGCAGATAATTAATAGAGGATATAAAGCTTCAAATCCTTTGTGTTTTTTACCCGGCTACCCTCTTCCATAAAATATTAATAAATAAATGTCTATTATTTTTGTATAACAAAATAATATTTGGAAGTGATGTACACACTTTATGTTTGAGGTTTGAAGGGTTGCTTTCCCCTCCGCTTCATCAAACTTCTTCATATCGATGATCCATTAACATAATCATTCGTATAATAATGTTCCACAAAAATATAAAGTTAGTAAATTTTCCTTATTCAAGTACTGTTACAAAAAATATTTCCTCACTATTCAATCAGGATGTCATTTATTTCATAGATTTTATACTTCTGAAAAATTTTCAGTATGAACAATCGACATGTTTTCTCTTTTTCTTTCCTCTGTCTCTCTCCTCTTTCTTTTCTAGTTCAGTTTTCTCTTGTTCGAGGCTAGAATTAAGATCGACAGTACCCTTCCGGTACTGCCTTATTTGCAGTTTTATAGATATTAATAATTATTATGTTTATATGTTATAAGAAACTATACATACATGAAATAAAATGTAATAAATAATTGAATTATCCACAAACTGGTCAGTGAAAATAAAAAAAAATTAATAATAACAAAAAAGTGATGATAAAATAAACTTATAAATACCAATTTATATGTAGATAATGAAAATGGTGGTGACAAACTTCAAAAAAGTTTGTTAAAACCATTCGTCAGTAGATAACATTATTATAAGCCCATACATATATCCATCATGCTATAGATTTCTCTGAACTTGAAAGTTTGAAATAAGGCATTGACTCTCTTTTAACTAAGAAAAAAATTCATCTTCAGTGCACACTATGATATCCACCGTTTCTTTCAGTCAATAAAAAACGATTCCATTAGAAGAGTCCTTATGATTTCGATTCCGGTCCTGAAGCCACACCTACCGATTATCTCAAGCTTACAGATAATCGTGAGTTTGATGTTTTAGACGAGGAATGACGTATTTTGGAAAAATATCAAAGGCGGATAAGACCATAGACATATAACTACACCAAACAGACAGCATGTGGTCACATTTCGTGTCTAACATTGAACAGTTATCGAATACCAGTGACCTCATTGTTTGTTTAGTGTGTGGGTTTGGTTTTCAGAAGGTTTCAGCCAAAGTATCGTGAGAACAGAAAAAGCAGGTACTTTATTATTTTCATGAGTTATTACTCGATCTAATATTGGAATAGTTGGCACTTTCTTAACTCATAACTTTTCAATCAGTTTCAAGGAGTTTGAACGGAGATATATTCTTCGAAACTTTAAATTGATGAAGTTGTGAACAGGCCAATTTAATGTGATATAATGCTCATCAAAAAAGGCATTGTTCATCTTAGCATGTCTACCACCACCCTTGAAAACTAATTTTAATATTTGTTGTTGTAATAGAATCGTATTGATATTATTATCATTTTCCGTGATGCTCCAGAGACATTTTTATATTTTTTCAAGTCGAAAAACCATTCAAATTTCAGCATATCAAATCATTTGAGGATATGCATCGAAATAATCAAAATATACTTATACCTAGAAAATATTTCTGGATGTTTTCCTTGAATGTACAGAAGTACAACATATTGTATAAGGAAAATTTGAAGGGATTTTTTTTCATATCAAATTTTAATTTTGATCAAAATCAAGTAAAAAAATTGACCTGTGAGGAATGAATTTTGAATTGAATTTTCACTTCTCTAGGTACCGATAACGTGAAAACAGCCTGAAGAAACTGTTATATTTGGGAAATTTTCACATACCTCTCAATTTTGAGTGAATCATCACCAAAATTCATGGTAACTCTTTTAATTATTGCATCAAGTCCCTTCCAATAAACAAAGAGAACTCTGTTTTTCTTTTCAAGCTTTCAAGATTTCATTATATCTTTTTTATAAAATGTAAAGTGAGGTTAAATACAGTGAACCGTAAAAATTTGGGTCTCTCCATACAGAGTATACGAGTGATGAAATTAAAAATACTGTTTCAGAACTGTTTCATTTGGAGTACTGCGTTTATGTGGAATAAACTTCCTGAGAATGTTTTTCCAAGTTAATTTAATTTCCATCGATTCAAATCCAACGTGTATACCTATTTTCGCACAGGCACAGATCTCAGAGTGCCTTAAGGATTTCCCTGTAGTGGATGATTTGGAAAATGGCAATTATAATCACAAAATGTCAAACAATAAATAAAGAATGTGAAATGTGAAAGTATAAGAATGATTATCTGTAATGAAAAATAAATTATTGTTTGTTGAAATGAAAATATCAAGGAGTAAGGGTTGTCGGAAAAATATTTTTTGTATCATGAAAGGGTTTTTTGATACACAGTTCTTATTGAAGAGTTTATTTTGAACATCCTTCGTTTGAAAGTTCCCCAAAAATTTTTATGTGGAAATGGTTAGTATAAAACCGAAAGATGCTCTCCAAGTAAACTGATCTCTCATTAAAAGTATCCTTTCCGATTGAAACGACTTTCCTGTTACAGGAACCAGTCAAATGGGGGTATGAATGTATGTATATACAATCGGTCATCGTGATATAGGTAGATTTATCTCATTAGTAATATGAAGATATAATATTCTACATGAAATGAGTGTTTTGACTTGTTTTATTATCCTGAAATGTTCTGATGAATCAAGTGTCTTATTCCGAAACTTCGAAGTCCGCTATTGAAGATGCCATAGAAGTGAAATTTAATACGTTACAAACGGAATAAATTCAGTATTTCCTTTACGCTACATATTAAAAAAAAATCCCGATACACGTCAAATGTAAACTATAATTTGACATTTCTCAACGTAAAAATGCCACCCCTACCTTCAGCCCCCTTAGAATGACAGGTACAACCCCAAATTTTTTAAATGAGAACTATAGGTTTGTGATATATCGTTTGAAAGGTCTCTTTATTCTCTATTCAAATCGATTTCAAGTTTATTGCAACAATTGAGATAAAATAAATTAAAATCATGTGGTTATCGAAATTCGGTAAAATACACGTAATGAAATGTAGAATACGAAAAAGACCTATGGATGTTATCGAAGTAGATGTAGAAAATGTTCGCCGCGAACGTCTCGACAACATCCTAATTTTAAATAAAACTGTCTTCTACCATTATTTAACACATCAGGCGTGACCGACCTAATTGCAAGCGTTATTCGTTCTTTTAAGTCATTCCAATCTGAACGTTTAGTTTTGTAAACATTGGTCTTTACATATCCCCATAAAAAGAAATCTAATGGTGAAAGGTCAGATGATCGCTCTGGCCATTCAATCGATCCTCGCTTTCCTATCCACCGATTGGGAAATGTTGTATCGGGGTATTGCCGGATATTAACTTGGTTTTGTGGTGGTGCTCCGTCCTGCTGAAACCATATCATATTTACTGGAACTTGAGGGTTTCCTGGATCAAGATTTAAACTTGGAATGACATAATTTTGAAGTAGTACCAAATTATTATGGCCATTCGAATTGCCCTCAATGAAAAAGGAACATTTACCTTTTGGAAGTATTGCGTGTGTTCTTCCAGTAGCGGCAATTTTGCCGATTGGCATGACCGTAAGCAGACAAAGTACACTCATCAGGAAACATAACGTATTCTAGTTGAATGATATTGTTATCCAACATGTTTATCATTTGCTTACAAAAATGAGTTCTTCCATCAAAATCGTCTTTCATAAGCTCCTGAGTAGATATCATCCTATAGGGATGCATTTTATTTTCTTTTAATATGTTTACTATCGATTTATGGCTAACATTGAATGTAGTGGATGCCTGTCTACTCAATGAATGTGGGTTTTCCTTAAACTCAAGCATCACATCTAATTTGAGTTTACCTCTCATTGCATTGGCAGCTGCTTTTTTCATCTGCCTCACATGATCAAGCTCGCGAAACTGCTTCTCCTATCGCCTATCGTTCCTTGAGATATGGGCGGTAAATTTATTTCCTCTACAGTAACCATTTGTCAGACTTCAAGTTAACAAACTTTAAACTTACTGACAACTAATGTTGTAACATACAAAACAAGTTGACAAGGCATTTTAAGGTAACGTTGCCATGGGAATTATTTACAGTTTTTTTAAAAGATACCATCTAAAATGAACATTGCTATGGTTTTTGCTTACTTTCTTATTATCACTACCTCAACATGAAATAAATTTTGAGTATATTGCAATACGTTTTATTTGTGTATTTCCTCGAATTTCGGTAACCACATGATTTCAATTTATTTTATTTTAATTGTTGCAATAAACTTGAAAGCGATAACATTTTTGAATAGATAATGAAGAGCCCTTTCAAACAATATGTCATAAGCCTATACTTTCCATTGAAAAAATTGGGAATTGTACCTATCATTCGACGGGGTTGAGAGTAAGGGTAGCATTTTTCCGTTAAAGTATGTCAAATTATAATTTAAATTCGACGTGTTTCGGTATTTTATTAAAATATTACCGTAACCGAACTAATGAATTTATTCCATTCGGCGTTTACACACTCTATATTATATTGTGTAGCGTTGCTATGGATGATAACTAATTCAATCCTATAAAAATGTTTGAAGTGTAAACTGAATAGGGAAAACCGATTTTTGTGAAATTCGATGTTGATGTGAAACTTGTTGTTTCGGAAGAGCTTTTTCTTCCAGTTCGTATCTGAAAATAACTTCTTATGCATGGTCAATACATCTTTGTAACGAGTTTATTTTTCAACTCAATTTCTTTCTTTTTTCTGTTTTTGGCAGCTGATTAACGGAAAAAAGATTTTTTTGAAACAGGCAGATTTTGGAAGATTCACAGAATCTTTTGCATCAAGCCAATATACGAGAATCGAAGATGAAGGGAAATATTGATAAAAAAACAGAGGTACTTGACGATGTTCCCATCGAGTAAAGTAATTTGTTTGTATTCATTGTAGTTGGGAGAAAACATCGACAAAACTTGACGATTACGTAAGCTTAATTCAAAACTTTTTTTACAGATTTCAGTTTTAAACTGAGAAAGAATGTGTATCTTCATTTCCTCCAACGTTGCATGTGATGTTCCATTTCACTTTTTTATTTTTTTTATTTCCTCTTATTGTTTCGGTCACCCTTGTTCACTCTTTCTGTTCTGCTTTTTCCGTTATTTGTTTCGCTCTTCTTCTTACTTTTATAGCCATCAAATCTGCTGAACATCAGCATACGAGTATTAAATCGTTCTTATCACACTTTGGCCACGAATATTTTTATGCTGATTGATTCTGTCCTGGTACAGCTACCGTAGCTGCAGAAAAAGAATCTGCTACACGTCTATTGCAAAATTCAAAATCAGACAAACAAATTGGCCAATATGAATAAATCGTCAACTTGCTAGCAATAAGAATTTATCACTTTGACCACTGATAATACGTGTAATAATTTTTTTCGAAGTTTCAGAAACAAATTATAGTCAAATATGATTGCTATGATCAGAAATGATCGTTAAGGAATCAGGTAGGACAAAATGGCGAAATTTAAGTTGCAAATTATTGATTTCAAAATCGCCAAGTTTTTTATTTACGACTGAAATATAAACCCGTTCTGAAAAATTCAAATACACTTTTGACAATCGTCTTCACCATACCCTCAACAAATTACTTTCAATAATCCCTTTGATACGGATACCAAAAACCTTTTTTCCATTCCTAGGAAAACTACCGTAAATTGTAAATCCAATAATGATCTGTACATTGGTGGCAGTTCTTATTTACAATCTAGGCGATCCCATGAAACCGTTTTGCAGGAAAATCTAATAAACTTCGTGTTCTACTGTAATCAATCAATAGGGACTAGGAACGGGTAACGAGGATAAAATTGTATGTTATTCGACAGACTGAAAGTTGCGCCAATTTAACGATGTAATTTCCTTTCTCTTTTTCTGCTTTTAACAGGTTTCCACCTATTTTTATCGTTCATCCGAGAAAAGTAATCGGTTGTTATCAATACGAGATAATTTTTGATCAAGCAAAGGTAACCATAATGAAGACACAAGATGTTCAATTATGTGAATTGAAGGGGTTATATTTTTAGAAGTGATTAATTTTTTAGGAAAGAAAGTTTTTGGCTTTCTATTACTCCATCTTGATTACTTCCTTCCTTTCTTTGGAAGATTCCCACATATTTTTTTGTATCAAGATGGAGTAGTAGAGAGCCAAAAACTTTCTTTCCCAAAAAATCAATCACTCCTAAAAATATAACCCCTTCAATTCAAATATATTCCTCTTGGATGGGATTTAATCAAATAGATGAATAAATGTCATTACGATGTCATCGATGACATAAGTAGATCAAACTTATTCCGTGAAATTAAAAATAATAATTCTTGAATGAATTGTGTGTTTCTCTATAATGTTATCCGGATTGGTACTGAAGAGCCCTGAGGCAAGTGTCTTACGGCGAAACATCGATGTCTACCAGTGAGGATGACAGTGTTCCATGTGATTGAAATTGTTTTTCTTTCGTTTAATTCAATGTCAATTAGTAAGTAGCTGTTTCAGGAGGGCTTTCTTCCAGTTTGTGTCTGAAATTTGCTTTTTTGCATGAATAACACATACATGTATAGAGTTACTTATTTTCAACCTAATTACTTTCTTCCTTTCTTTGGCAGATTTCCACATTTATTTGTATCAAGATGGAGTAGTAGAAAGACAAAAACTTTTTTTCCCAAAAAAATATTCATTTTTATCAAAAATATTTGAAAGTTATATAATTAAAATTTTTCATACCGGTATTTTTCACCAAACAATTTACAAAACCTCAACACGTATTCAATATACAGGGTGCCCAATAAGTGTGTGATTCACAAAAGTTATGTTTTTCAAATAGAACTATCTATATATTCTCTGAACGACATTGATTGTGGGATACTCAAAGTTTCCGGATATAAACTTATGGAAAGTCCAACTAGTCAGTGTAACTTGTATTCGTAAATATTACCTACAAATTAAAAATAAAAATCAATTTAAATAATTTAATATTGATACTTAGCTTTCTTAAGTAGTTAACGTTTCGGAAAACAATCCTTTTCTGCTTTCAACAATTTGTATTCACTAGGAAAATCTCGCCTTGAACTGTGATATTTCTAATTTATTTTGACACAAGTCAAAAGAATGGAATGTCCAGTTGTGACATGAGACAATCTATACATGAACACTTACTGGATGTTTTTGAGAATTCAGTTTAGTTAAGGATAGTATTTACATTTTCAACCTCTCTTCTTAGTTATATATGTGAAACCTCAAGACCCCTAGACGTAAGATAGAATGAATATCGTGAATATATGAGAAGAAGATAGATAGCACGATCTGGGTTAGCGACACATATTCTAGAATCATCTGGTGATCACACCAAAGAATGAAGTCAAACAAAATCATCACCAAAGAAACTCACGAAAAAATTAAAAAACTTAAAGAATCCCCATAGATACTTTTAGCAGGTAACAGGTTCTGTGAAAATAGATCATACCTGATTGCCATTACTCATTTGTATTTGGACTGTTCGAAAACTTGTACATATGTTTGGCAACGTTTTTGAAGAATAGTATTTTTTGAAGTTATATGAAAACAAAAACTTAGAAAAGGGAAAATATGCCCCACCATTCAAATTAAGAATGAAATTTCTGTTGGAGATTTATCAGGCACTATACTTGAGAATGTTTATCTGTAATCACCACTAATCTTCTTACCATTGTCAGGACAGCTTATATTAATAGTGTTGTGAATCATCCCCTGTGAAAAATAACGGCGGTCGCCGTTGGTTGTCGTAAATGAATTGTGACGTGGCCAAGAACACGCTCAACTCGACGTGCGCTTCGCGATTTTTCTAGTTATCTAATTAGATTGCTTCGATAGACTTCCAGCGAATTCCCTATTGGCTTCGAGAGACTTTGATTACCATATATGAACGCTACCCACGCGCATATTCGAGATAGTCCAGTAGACAGTGCGGTACGAAGTGATCTGATAAAACAGTAGACATTTGAATATTAGTTTGAAGTTCAAGTGTTTTGGTGAACCCACAGAGAAAACAAAACAAAACTTAGATTGGGATACATATATTATCGCAGCGTTAACGGCTTTTTACAGATTTTGAAGTAATGAGTTACTCACACAAGTCAGTAGACCATTATGTGAAATGGTGGATCTATTGCCCAACCTGTGGTAGGGATCGTACCTTGAAAGACAATATCTCGTTAATCCTTAGCCTGCACAAGTCTCGGCTTCTGAGGGTTGTCGTTTGTAAGGGGGCTGGTTAACGAAAAAGAGTGTAAACTGATTTTTTCAAAGAATTGTATGAATGAACACCATATTATTTAGGTACTAGAGACTGTATCATGATAATTTCAAACATTTTTGAAACCAATACATTCTTTTTCTAAAAACTGATATATCTGGGGGAAAAGGCCTTCATGAAGGTAGTTTGTTAAATGGATAATGACTATGACAGTGTTATTTCGAACTGAAGACATTCTCATATTCCGTGTTATGGTGATTTCTTTTGTAAAACATGAATTAAGCCTTGATAATCAAACTTCATGGAATTTCTTCGGCAAAAATCATTTTTCATAGAAATTGCTTACAATCTTATTCAGCTGTCTTACTTTCTCGAGGTGAATATTAGAAATGCAAATCATTTGAATATTCGTCACTCCGAAAATTTCGCCAACTTATTGATGTTATTTCCTGTTTTTTAATGCTACCGTCTCCAGTGCGCTTGGCGCAGATTTTCGCCGGCTTTTGTATATTCTGTTCTTGTTTCGAGCGACTCGAATGCTAATTAGATTATTTGGTTATGAAAAGCCACACCCCCTGGCCCACTTCCACACTGGAAGGCTTTGCCTTGCCAAAAATGGGGTAGTGTTAACGGCTTTCCAGAAATTTTCGCGTGATTGAATATTAATCTCATATTTCTGTACCGATTCAGGGATTTGTTCTCACAAAGTGTTTTCCAAGTAGAATATTACAATGAAGAAAAGAGAATTGAAACTTTCTATGTTTTTACCACTTTTATTTGTAACTAACGTTACTGCAATTTCGTCCTATAAGAAAATTTTGAAAGTTACCTATACATCAAACTGCAGTAACGTTAGTTAAAATTAAAAGTGGTTAAAAACATAGAAAGTCTCAATTATTTTTTCTCCATCATGATTTCCTACTACTACTAATAAATTGATGGATATAGCCGTTACTACGTACGGCAATATCCATCAATTTATTGAAAGAAGTAAGTACACCTAGACAAGCTACATACTACTTTAAACTAAAAATGAAGTACCATTAAGCACCGGAGCATGTATTTCCCAATGTTTTGAAACTAGTTTCCGTTAGTGTGGTGCATCCTCTAACTGACCTCATCAATATGTCTATTGAAACAATTTCATTGCCAGATGCAATGAAATTGAGTAAAATGATCGCCAGACATAAAAAAGTGGTAATAGATCAGAAATGGATAATTATAGAACAATTAGTATTTTTTCATAAATTTGAGAAAGACTAATGTACAATAGACTAATGAAATTTTTAATAAGTCATAAAATTTTACCTGATTCTCTACATGGATTTCGCATGGACAGGTCAATTGAATCTGCTACTACTCTTTTTGTTGATTTCATATCTAGGAATATGGACAATAGAAAGCACGTGGCAGGAATTTTCTTCGACCTGTCAAAAGCTTTCGACTGTATTGATAAAGTGTTTATGGCGTCCAAACTGTATAATATTGGCATTAGAGGAAATATTCTTGACTGGATCATTTGATTCCTAACAAATAGGCAGTTCTTTGTAGAAATGGATGGTGTTTTCTTACTATTTCTCAATGACCTCCCAATTAATGTCGAGGGGCTCTTTTATCTTAACAATTTTGCTGATGACACAACATTTGGCATAGAATATGGAGGATTTGATTTTATTGGTTGAACTCTGTATTAGTGAAATGACAAAATATTGTCATTCCAATAAACTGATGCTGAATGCACAGAAAACAAAAAATATTCATTTTAATAAGAGAAATTTGATCGATAG
>WOGN01010244.1:0-10476 GCA_015342105.1 Leptinotarsa texana | reverse complement strand
CGATCATGGCCACCTAGATGCAATTTTAAAAGTGACTCTGAAAAAATCAAGTAGGCTGAAAAACTTCCGGAAATGTCAGTTTCTGATCCAGAATTGTCTCAGAAATCCAAAAATGTTACAATATACAGGGTGTTCCATTTAAAAATTCAGAACCGGAGCCATTTCCGCTGAAACCGGAAGTGACCGGAAAGTGAAAAATATGTGAAAACATTCCTCTCCACATACCATTCAACTATACCAAATCTCATTTCAATTCTCCTAATAGTCTAGAAATTATGACTTGTCTAATAGATTCGTTGACACCCGGTATAGAGCATGGAATGTGTAAAATTAGTTATCAAGACACTCCCGAGGAATCCATTGTATGGCGAAACACGTGTTGGGTTTTTGTAAAACAATCTAGTGAAAATCACAGAATGAAGTGTTTTCAGAATACGCCATTAGATGACTTGAAAATATTAAATACTGGGCATATTGTGATATTTACACATAAAAATAAATAAACATATATCATAAACTTATATTATTTCCGACTAGGAAATCAATCAATCGACAGAATCATAAAATTTTCCTAATAATATATTTGCCAATATTTCATTCGCAGTTGAAATATAAATGTATGTAGCACAAACAATGTCTATTTCATTTTTCTAGTGTCCAATACAAAATTACTCCTTCCTCCTTCAAAAACTGAAAACTTTCATATTTCATCGTAATGGTTTCAGGCTGCTTTATATTTCATAACGCTCACTTGGAACTACAACTGTTATAAAATTGTATTTCCATTATTTTATAGGTATCTTCAAGAGTGTTAGAGGAATTTTATACTAACTGCCGAAATGTTGAGAAAACTGTTTTATAGTGTTTTCAAAAGGCATTACAGAATATTTATAAAGACTATAATGTTTTATAAAACGGTGCCAGCTTCTTTGAAACGTTTTTGTAACTAATATAAAATTACTAGTTGCTAGATCATCCAGTATTTTTCCGTCCAAAATATCAATGCAAAGGACCCTCACCTCGAAAGTGTTGATTGTTTATCTTCAGGTTTCACAGCATGTCCATTCAAATATGCTCTTGCACTACCATTAGCCCCTGAAACAAAAAAGTTTTGTTAATAATAACTCCTAACAATGAGCATTATTGTCAGATGAATAATTGTTTATGGCACGAACCTATAGACGCCACATATGTTTTAAGGCAAGTTCATATTTGAACGATTGCGATAATATTTTTGCGGTTCCGCAAATTTAGCCCAATTTTCAAAATACCCTGTTCATGTTGGGACGGGCAATATCTAGGGATTTTATCATTGAATTTTAGATTTTATTACATGAACCTGAATAATGACATACGTCATTCGATATGGTACTCATACGAATCACGACTTTTAAAACCAGACCACATCATATCAGAAAATAGGACTAATAATTTTTTCAAGTTTTGTTTGATAAAAGTGCGTTTTCAAACCTCTTATCTTAACGGTACTGCCAACTAAAGTGCAGTAGCGACTTTTGCAAAATGAGTTTTCTTCATTGAAAGGCCAACCAAATTCCATAATTTATTGAATAATGGGAGAGTCAGCAAGAAATAGTTGAAATACTTCTCTGGGTCGCTAATTCTCATTTCAGCCACAAGTTTGTGATATTCTCCATATTTCTTCAGTTTTTGAAAATAATTCTCATGCCATAACGACGGGGTTTCCTCAATGAAGTTGATATTATTTAAACAACCTGACACATTCGTCCATTTCGGATTCAATTTAATGTATGGGCTTAAAAAAGGACAGTCGATTAAAAAAGGAATATAGCCTCATTGTATGTTGACGTATAAATTTTTGCAGAAATAGCAAAAAAGTTCAATTCTGCCAATTTTTTTACGATAAACACGACACAATTTTAAGTCGCGCTTTTTATGCGACATTCCTTCTAACATGAACTAGCCCTTAGAGAGAATAGAGTGGAACTAGTGATGTGTAATATTTGGTTGCGATGATTTTTTTGCACTAAAGAAATCATTGATCCTTTCAATTTCAGTAGAAAGGATAGCTTGACTGTAAAACTAGGTTTCCATTGAACCTGTTTTTATAAGTTAATGCCGCAAGTGTGAACAAATCCCCGCAAGTAGTGAGGCTAAACAAATCATGAGCCATTTGACGTTATAAGATTGGCAATTCTACTGAATTACGTGTATCAAAAGTTTAATTCTAAATCGATTCTGAAAAATTTCAAATTTTTATACTTAGTTTGAGCACGTTTTGGACGATACGGCTATGTTGAACGTTGGTATGAGTGAATTTAGACAGATAATCATAACAATTTGACTCTATTTTCAAAATGAAATTGTTTTGATAGTTTTTTCTTCTGATAATTGGTTGCTATTTCAGTAAGTTATCATTTCTGCTCCATATACTATATAATTCAATGAACTTGAATTTCAATATCAAAAATCAAATCTACCGAAGAGAGATATGATAGTCTTCTTTCAATTTCCATAATACAAAGAAGTGTCTCACAATAAAATAAAGTGAATAAAGCCGATGAGCGATACAATACCTAAAAATATGGATAACAATAACATACATAACTCCACCGTCGTGGATGAGCCAATCCGTTTCAGTAAATACTGACCTCACAACATAAGACAAAGCAAGAATAAACAACATTTTGATTAAAAAAACACTTTTCCGAAATCATGGACAAATATCCAGACTATCTGCAAATACACACATCGGAAAATTCTAGAGACATTTTTAAAAAGACAATAATTTTTTTTAGATCGCATTAGAGAAAAAAGTTGACAGGTGATTATTAAACGAATGTAACTCACAACAAAATTTATACCGTGGTATACCGTATTCAATTTTTCTCGTTTCGCTGACAACTTGGTCAAGTTTCACTGGTTGATATCTGTTTGATAGGTAATTGTCGAAGAGCTTCAGGCTCTGTCCTCTTACACCTATGTTTTCAAGCGATCTCAAAAGCAAACAATGATGAACCGTGTCGAATAATGATAATAATAATCTCTATTTCAAAATGTACAAAAATATAAAAGACAAACATCCAACAAGTAAAGAAATAAACATAACCAATCACTGAAGCTCACAGAGCTTGTGCGTGATATTTATTAGATTTACATATATACACATATACATACATATATATGCACACACATATACATGCATCCACCCATTGACAGAAGGTAGTGAACAAATCAAAAACCACATAAGGAAAAGCCTTGAGCGTGAGTATTTGATTCATTAAAAATGAATAAAATGGAAGCAATGTGTAAAATAATCAAATATAATATTGACGTAGGGGAACATGTTTTGTGGGAATAGAATACATATATACACACGCATATACATAGGCATATACACAACATACATATACTTAGACACATTCTTGCAAACATAAACTGAAACATATAAATTTACAAAGATCTACAGTGCGTTGATTGTGAGAGAGGATGATATTCAAATGTATTAGTCGTTTGATTTGATGAGACGGTGTAAATTCATTCTTGGGTAGTAATGTATTCAAATTTAAAGTTTTTTTATAAAGTGAATTTGAGTTAATACATTTCAATTCTATTCGTAATAAATTGTAGATTTTGGGTCCCAAGTATTGATACGATATTTGAAATTTGGTTTTTTCGGGTTTGAGGACTTTTGATGCATTTTGTTTATGTCTTGTTGAGTGGGGATGATCTATCATCACGAGTTCAGTTTTATTTCTATGCTGCCTCAATAGTAGACTATAAACAAATATTTGCTTCGGATCAAAAAGTTTTGTTTTTTCGAAAAGCTCGTTGGTTGGATAGATATACTTTTTTTTATACATTACTTTTAGGAAATATTTTTGAAGTACTTGCAGATTTCTCAAATGGATATCTTCAGTTCCCCCCCCCCCAAGCTACTATTTCATAGGTCAGATGACTTGTTACTAGAGCATAGTAAAGGATTTTCAGATGTTCTATATCTAGTATGTCTGACAGAATTTTGAATATTGGTAAAATAGATCTCACTTTTTTACAGACATACATAATTTGCTTATCCCACTTCAGATGGATGTCAATGTATACTCTAGATATTTACAATGTTCGGAGGACCGTCTGGTGACATTGGAATCATCTGTAGGGATTGATAAGGTTCGGAAATCTGGTTGCTTATTTTTATTGCAAGAAAATGGGATAAAGTAAGTTTTTTCGAAATCAAATGTTAATAGTCTATTGTTGGACCGTGCACATATATCTTGAAGATCTTGTTTCAACTTTGCATTTAAATCTGTCCAATTTGTTCCTCTATACAAAATTGCGATATCGTTCGCAAAAGTGATTATTTGCCCTTTGGTTTCCAACGAAAATAAATTATTAACACCTAGATTAAACAGTATAAGTCCCAACACTGTGCCTCTGTATTCAATATTTTTGAATTTACTAATCGTTTCTTTTATTTTCACACATTGTTGTCTTTTACTCGAGTAATCAGAAAATAATTTTAGTGGAGTTCCTCGAATGCCAGTTCTCTCTGATACTTGTAATAATTTAATGTGATTCACAGTGTCGAATGCTTTTGTTAAATCAATGAAGATACAAAGTACTGGTTGGGTGTCATTTAGTGATCGATATATTTCTGATGTGTTTTCAACCAATGCATCTTCAGTCGATCGACCTTCTCTGAATCCAAATTAATTTTCAGATATAATATTATATTTATTGAGGTAGTTTACTAGTCTTTTCTCCATGATTTTGATAAATTCGTTAATAAAGATATGGGACGATAGTTTTCCATGTTCAATTTATCATCCTTTTTGTATACCTTTTTGATAACCGCTATTTTGAATTTCTCCGGGAAACTTCCTACTGCAAATGACCGATTTATTATATTTTTCCGTGGGCAAGATATTTCGTTAGCAATATATTTGCTACTTATATATTAGCTACTTAGTAACAATGAATCACTTATTGTTTCCCAATTTATGCAGTTATTTGATTTCTCAGTTTCCATATGAAACAATAAGTTTCTCGCGAATGATTTCTTTTTTATATTTCATTACAAATGTTAATTGCACAAACGGCAAAATACCGCAAAACTCCTAATGTAAACTACTTTTTTAAAAGACTTTTCCAAATAGTTTGTACTGATATGTTAAAAGACTCATTTCTTGCTTTAAATTTTCTTACTTTTTGTATATTGAAGTAAACGAAGAAGTAAGAAAAGCAGAAAACAAACGTTTTCCCCTTATTTCATATTTTCCTTGCATAAAGTATTTTCTGATTCAAAAGACTTTTCATCAAATGACATTTGTCGTTTCCGAATTTCTCGATTATTTATTTAATATTCTTCAATTAAATTTTGAAAAAAATATTCTCAAATAATAACAAATTGCTTTGTCGATAATAGAAACGTTTTCTAAGAACCACCAAAGAATATGAGATAGATATACTCACACAGGTATATAGTCACAGTAGTAAGAGTCTCACAACTTTTTTCAACATTTAAAGAGTTTGAAAGGTAAATGAGAAAAAAATTTTAAATTCCATACAAAAGAAAACAAAATATTACAATATTTATTTATTAAATTGAAGAAAACTTGATCATAATCAATTGAAATCGATGAAATATAGATTATTGAAATCATAATTTCATATGGATAGGTTTATGGCGAATGACTATCTAGTCCTTACCAGAACCCTCTTCTGGGAGGAGTTGATACTTCTGTGATTAGATGATTCATTCTAACGAATTGTTTTGGATAGAGTTTGTGTGAATTAAATCAAGTTTGAGAATGGTTGTAGCCTATTTATTGCAAAATGTCAATTTTTATTTGAACAACGATAAAAATAAAATGAAAACAACAATAAAAATAAATTGGCGCTCCGGGGCGACTTCACTGATTCAAGTGGCGCATTTGCAAAATTGGATTAAAATCTCACAACAATCAAAAATCCTGATTAAATGTGTAGTAATGAATTCGAAAAAAAATACGTATTATGTTTTGACAATTTTTGACTTTTTTCTTTCCCATTTGAGAATAATGTTCACCACATGCGTAAAGATAGGAGCTTAAATTAAAATCAAAACCAATTGATAGTGATGCATATATTCCTTTTTCAATGAAACGAACTTCTAACGGCAAACCTTGGTTCAACAAAGATTGCGAGCAAGCTGTCGCTTTCAAAAACCTCACCTATCGGCAGTGGCGCAAAAATCCCAGTGCCAAAAACGGAACTAGATTTGTTAATGCTTGCAACAGCTGCAAACTTAGAATAAATCAGAGAATTAGTGATAAACTGCTTGCCAATTCCAATGGGTCCAAATCTTTCTGGTTTCACCACTAATACCACACCACAATTGCAACAACAGCCACAGAAAAAGCATATCTACTAGCTAAACAATTTGCGTCCCACTCCTCAGTCAATTTTCTGGGAAAGGCACCAGTCACTATTCCCACACTAAAATCCACAATGCCGAAAATTACTTTTCAACAACGTTTAGTCTGGCGAATTTTAAAACAGCCTAATACCAACATGGCGTCTGGTCCTGATGAAGAGCCCGTTATCGTACTTAAATAGTGTGCCAATGAACTCGCACCAGTATTTTGCAGACTGGTCAACCTGTCTTACAAGGAAGGGGTATTCCTGAAGATTGTTTGAAGACTGCTCGCGTTCAGCCCATTCCCAAAAAAAGACAAGATCCCAAATCTCCAAATCTTTTCAGTAATCTGAAAAATCGTGAAGAAAGCCGTAACCACCATATTCTTACATTTTTGGAAGGCTTAAACATCTTGAGCGATCATCAATATGGCTTTCGGAAACAAATATCAACAGGCGTATGTCACCCATATTTGGAATAACGCAATCGAGAAACATGGAAAGCCAAATGTTGTTGCACTTGATATTTCTAAAGCCTTTGACCGTGTGTGGCATGAAGGTTTGCTGGCCAAACTTTGATTATATGGCTTGACGGAATAGTTTTGTGTATGGCAGCTTCCTGAAAGAACTTTCCCTACAAGTGGCTGTCGATGGATATCTCTCAAATAATTTTACTGTCAACGCTGGTGTCCCCCAGGGATCCATATTGTCTCCAACCTCTTTTTATTGTATATCAACGACCAGCAGCATTATGTTTATTATCTTACCGAGGAAATAGAGGTGATTTCGAATTGTAGTGAAAGTAGCCAGGTTCAATTCAACGCCAAGAAAACCCAGGCACCGACTTTCTCCAGAAAGATAAATATTCCCGAACCGGATATAATAATATCACGTCAGACGCAGACAATTCATCTTTCTGCTTCGATAAGTTTGTTGGGGTTCAAAATGAACACCAATATGTCTTGGCACAATCATGTCAGTGGAATTGCTTCTGCTGCTTCTCAAAAGCTTGGAATACTGTTCCAAACCAGAAAACTGTACAATCCCCAGCAACTTTTGATGCTGTATAAAGCACAAATCAGACCTTCTTTGGAGAATTGTTCATGTGTATGGAGCTCTGTCCCTGAACACACCTTGAAGCTGCTGGATTTCATCCAGAAAAGAGCCATCAGCCTGATTGGAGACAAGAACATCACTTGCAGCCCTGATACTCTGGAACATCTAAAAAAGATTGGGGATTTGTCTCTCTTTTATAGACACTTTCACGGAAGGTGTTCACATGACTGGGCTCATTTGATTCCACGAATAGCGGCATATATCAGCAATACGCGACGGACTCTGGCTGCTCATCGTTTTGACGTTCTTCTCAGTGCAACTTGAACTTCACTGTTTAGGAACTTTCTCATTTGAAGAACAGCCTTTATGTGGAATATAATTCATGAGAACGTTTTCTCAAATGAATTTAATCTCCAGCGATTCAAATCCAATGTGGATCGCTACTTTCGCACAGGCACCGCTCTTAGAGCGCCTTAAGAATATCCCTGTAGTGTATTGCTTTGTCCTTGAAAAAAATAATGTGACCGACTCACTATCCGAAGGTCGTGGGTTCGAATCCAACTTCCACCAGACATTTTTCTAGTTGAAATTATGTTGATGACCATAGTAGTCGATGACGGAAGTATCGAATAAAAAAACATAAATTTATGGTAATAAATGCGTTAATTTCAATTTTTGTTAGGTCTGATACTTAATTTATAAAAAGTAGTACTAATTAGTTTGGATTTGCCCAAACTTAAATTAATACAATCCTGGAAATGGGTCAGTGAATCTTCGAGCACAAACTGAACTCAAAGACAATCGCAATTACAGAAAGTAAAATAGCGACATGAATTCATTTGAGGTTTCTTCACAACAACTCACAGTAAAATGTTGAGTGGGAAATACTTCAAAATAATGAGGAACGGAGAAAGCGCAATGTCAATGACCGATCATGAGAGAAAAAAAATTCAAGGACAAAATAACGGTTCGGGGTTGTGGATAAAGATTTTTTATATAAGCCATCCAAGTAGCAATGACGGAAGATAACAAGGACTAAGCTAAAACGTGGGCTTAGAAAGTCTGGGAAAACCGCAGATGCATTCGAGTATTATCCCGATTTCTCGAAGGCGGCTGACGATAAAAAGTATCAAGACTAGAGTTTCAACGATAAAATTAAATGGCGAATAAACATCAGAGCATAAAAATAAGTTTGGATTACGAATTCCTACAACCGTTCGTAGAAACCCTTAAAATACTGATTATTGGAAATGTTTTGTAACGATTGTTTTCAAGATATTTATTTCGCCAGTAAAGGCCTTACGTAGACGGATCCAAAGAATCAGCAGAAGACTCACAATCAAGGATTCCCAAAGCGGTCCGTTGCGAAGTCTTGCTTCGACATCCATCGCTGAAGGAGATTCATCCTATTTCTTTCGCTGCAGTTTTCACTACCACATTCAACATTTATTGTCGTTAATTCAATATAATCATAGATGATGTGTAGATGTGCTCGAGAAAGAAATGAAGTTCTTAGTACATATATCACCCAAGAAAAAAAAGTGACACCGAAAAATTAAAATTGTTCACATTTAAAATATAAAGTGAACAGTTTCTTTGGATTAGGTACTCAATATCGAAAATATGTCAAAAAAAATCATCAAATGAAATAATGATCATAGCTCCTATTTTACCATATTCAGATAAGGAATTTCATTAGAAACAATGAATACAATCCAAAACAAGCACTGTTTCCAAACACCAGAACTGCAATACTCTTCACGACGCGTGATTCATCCGCCAAGTTGCAGTGTTCAGGAGATGAAGCTCCTACACCAATTTCTAAAACTGGTCTGGTTATATTCTACAGCGTATACTTTCACTTCCACTTTCTAACACACATTAACGGTTTCGGGTAGAAATTCACAAAAATCTAGTAGTTCTGGGCAACCTTTATGGTAATCAAAAGTAATAACAGTTGAAACACTTAAAATGTACTTGTATTTTATTCAGTTCAAGAAAATAAAAATTAACTTTGAAAAACAAAAAGGACCTACGTTAAAATAAATCTTATTTCTACACGCTTTATATTAGCTTCACCTGTATGTATGTGTGTATGTTTGTTTGTATGTATGTTTGTTTGTAACTCTCAAGCTCGGGTTCTGTATTGACAGAACCATCGGCATTATTCCTTGATCTATTCGCGGGCAGGTGGCACTGTAGGTAATGTCATTGATATTTCTTGATCTATTCGCGGACAGATGGCGCTGTACATAACTATCAATTATTTCTTGATCTGTTTGCGAGCAGATGGCGCTGTACGTAACTATCAATAATTGCCTGAGCTATCCGCTATATGTAACCTCCTTGACAGCTCAAAAGAAAATCAAAATAAAAAACATATTTAAAGAATTATTAGTGTTAGCGAAATTTCAGTACAGAAAAAAGTTTTGAACGAAACGGAAGATGCATTTTAAAATCTAATTCGATTATTTGAAAGCAAATCAGAATATGGATTTCAACAATGAAAACTTTATCGTAAATTGTACACCTAAAAAATGCAATTACTCAAATATTTCAAAAAATCGAAAAATTAGAATAAAGGTGCTTGACATATATATCAAAAGATTGATTTGAAAAATAAAATTATTCACTGAAAAAAATTTTTAGTACATTGATATTTTGAATTAAACTTCAAATCAAAACATCACGACTGAATTGTTTTTTGAAATTATTACTGCAAATTTTCTCTTTACATCAAAACAAATTTTACAACTGTACGCCCTCTGTTGGAGACTTACTGCATCTCAGTACTACTATAGAATTTGAGACCTCAAACTTTATTATGCTGTTTGAGAGGAATTTTATATTCGTGCGCCGTCTGTTAAAGATTTATAATACTAGTGACTAGAACTTTAAAAAAAATATTTTAGACAATAAATCGGACTAAAAAGTGAAAAATAAATATAGCTTGAAAAAACTTGTGAAGAACATCGAACTAAAAAGTTAAAAATATCTTTTTTAAATAAACTCAAAACAAAAACGAACGAAAAATGCTGGTATTAT
>WOGN01010243.1:0-10476 GCA_015342105.1 Leptinotarsa texana | reverse complement strand
ATTATTTATGCGACTTAAACTATTAATATATGCTAAAAATAGTATTGGGCCTAAAACGGTACCTTGAGGTACGCCACTAGAGATTTTAGCCAGTTCACTAACATTGTTACCTATTTTGACCCGTTGGGTTCTACAAGAAAGATAATCTGTAAAAACATTATTTGCTGGTCCTCGTATTCCATATAAATTCAGTTTATTCAAGAGTGCTTCATGAGAAATTGTATCAAAGGCCTTGGCCAAATCAAGAAAAATTGCAAGACACTTTTTTGAATTGTCTAAGGCATCCGATGCTTGCTTAAATAAATCTAAAACAGCTAGTTCAGTATTACTTCCATTAATGAATCCATACTGCCTTTCTGTTAATACCTCATTTTTTTGAAAAAATTCCAGTAGGCGAATTTTGAGGGCATGCTCCAATATCTTCGCAAAATTATCTATTACAGAAATTGGTCGATAGTTGCTGGGATTGGATTTATCACCAGATTTAAAAACGGGAGTGACTATGGAATATTTCCATTGCAGTGGTATTTTGCCAGTTTTGAATATTAAATTGATTATATAGACAAGGGGTTGTACCAAATAAAGGTGTAGAGTTTTTATAAGTTTGGAACTAATTCCATCGGGACCAGGGGCACAATTGTTTTTTAATTTTGATATAATGTTTATAATTTCTTTATCATTTACCGGGGTGAGAAATATTGAATTTACTATTGATTTGTCGTTCAAAAATTGTGGGGTCATTCTATATGATATATTTATTTTTTTAGCCATTTCTGTACCAACACTAGCGAAATATTCATTGAAAACGTTTGCCTTTTCCTTATCTTCAAAGTATGTTATTCAAAGAAAATGCCGATCTGATTACCCCTCCTCTCACAATTATTGTTTCAGTTCTGGTGTTTTTCCTGAGTTTTTCAAAATTTCTAAAGTTCTACCTTTACTAAAAAAAAGGAAATGCCTATTGTTCAGAGAATTTTTGACCCATTTTCATTATACCTATTCCCTCTATATGGATTTATGGAGTTTAAATAATCTTGAAACACTGGCTATACAAATACTTCAAAAAAATGCATTATTTGACAATGTTCAATTTGGGTTCAGAGATGGTAGCTCAATAACGAAAGCATTCTTGGAAGTAATAATGGACGCAGTTGAAGGTCTTGAGGAGAGTAAGCATAATAGGTTTACACTGTGCGACCTAACCAAGGCCTTTGACAACTATGTTTTGTTGATCCCATTTCAATGTAGGTAAATTTGTTCTTGTGAATTATAAATAATGTTTATGTCATATATTTTAATGTAATAGTGCCTGACTTGCCATAAATTTATATTGTATTCGAAGTAAATTACTCTACATCACTGGCATTTCTTTGTACCCTGTATATCCATACTTTAGACTTCGCTTTCGGTAAAATCTATTTCCTCTTCATCATTTCTATTATGTTTTGTTCGGTTTTCCTGTTTTTTATTGGTGTTATTTTGTCTATGTTGCATAAATCTTAGGATAAATAAACCCCCCATTTCAACGGCACTGTTATTTCATTAGTTTGGACTTCCATTGTCTAATATTATATGAAATGATTTGAAATCCCTGAAAAATTCAATACAAATGAAAAATTAAAAAAAGGATTGCTGAAAATAACAATTATATTAAGCAAAAAAACCCTGAAATGAAATTACAGTGAAATAAAATACAATTTAAAATGAAACAATTAAACAAAAAAAAAATAAGATATTCCAAGTCAAGTTACTTCACGACGTTGAATGGACTAATTCCTCCGAGAGATGGCTATTTATGGGCCATTCGAGCATCTTGTTCTTGTTATTCATGTAATGAAACTAATTTAATTTAAGGATTGACATTTCGTTCCTATCGATACATTCAGCTGAGAATATTTCAGGAAATAATCTTTATGAATACCACTTGACCTTAAAATTATTTCAGATAAATGTCAACTATTTCAAACTCAAAATTTGTTACTCAATAGCAATTGCTATTGAGTAACTAGCAACATGATGAAACCACTCGTCATACGGAATCTTGGTTTTATGATGCTACATAACAGTCACTGTCCTAATCAAGTTGAATAAATGGAATCAAATATTTAAATATGATTGTGACTAAATATTGAAACATTCCATAAATGCTTCTACAGGAGTTCACAAGTTTCATTTGATATTATGACAGTGACTAGACCCTAACTCTACTTAGAAAACTCAAATGAATATGCAAATCAAATAAAACTCGCCAATACAATGAACAGCTAAAATAGACCAAAATGAAAAACGAATTTCCATACTTAACCTATTCATATAACTTATATGTAACAATAATTCAAACTTCACCTTGAATATCAACGATTTATCAACACATACTATAAAACAAAGTCTGTCCCTATTTATGTTTATATCTTTAAAGCTATGCAACAAATTTTGATGAAAGTTTTTCAAATATGCATATCACATGCATATAATAGTAGAGAAACACTGATCTGTTTAGAGATTTATAATATGATGTCGTAAATAAACACATTTTTTGCGCTAACATTGCAAACGCTGGCTGAATCCTTAAAAATAGATCAAAATAATATACTACTACTTCAGTATTGTACACCTTAAAAAGGTCTACAAAAAAGTCCTCGTTGGTATACGTACCTTAAATACATTGTGCATTTAATATAGATTGATATGGCATGTTACACCATATAATTTAAATGAATATTTTTGAAAATAAAATGCAGGGACATAGCGGTTGAGGCGGCGGCTGTACGGCCGCGGTGGGTCGCTAGTATATGATAATCTGAAACTTTTTGGTTTAATAAGGTATTTTAAATTTGAATTGAAACATTCTATAAAGTAGCAATTTTATTGAAATAGATAAGAATACCCGACTTACAGTTAATGCATTTAGCCGCGTCAAGTAAGTCCTGTGATCGGGTGCCGGCTCTGCGGTCTCATGTCAAGGGTATGATAGATTTTTACAATGAAATCCTATTGTTGAAAATTACGAGTTTAGTTATTTACATACTCTAACATTGTCTTTAACGTTTATACATACATACGTTTATACATACATACAACGTTGTCCAGGATGTAAAACTGAGAATTGATATTTTGTTCTTATATCGATGTATTCAGCTGAGAATATTTGGGCAATACCAATCGATCAACCAGCAATAGAGTATCATGGTGGTTATTCTCATCGTATACTAAATAACAAAGTTTTCATAAAAAATGGAAATTTATTCATAAAATTTCATGGTCCTGTGGTATTACTTTCGAGTAACTTCCATAAATATTCTATAGAAATGTTTGCAGCTTGCCTGTGAATATAGGTCACGAATTTTTTTTCTAACAAAAACTATTATAATCTCTCTTCATGGGTAACGACCTATTTATAAAACATCCTGAAATGAAAGTTATTTTTTGAAAAAAGCGTCAAGTATGAATAAGTAAAGGCCATGACATCTTCCCCCTCACGAAGACGCCTTCTATGGGATCGTTAGAAGACTCAGTCCTCACATATCAACGAGGCTTTCCAAGTTTTGACATCGATCTCTAAACAAGATTCGTTCTCTGAATTTCACTGCAAGGTATCTAGTTGAAAACCACGCATTGGCGATCCAATATCAGATATCTTTTTTTAAACTCACTATACCTATGGCGAGTCTAAAAAACATCAGTTTGTTTCAACTAGGCGTTTCTTGTTGGGTGGGTAGTCACTGCCTTAGAGGAAAACCACAGGTGAGCAAATTTGTAACTTTATAGTTGTGTTTCAATAAGATCTAATTCAAAATATTTTTTTTAAACGTTAAACTTAATCATTGAATTGATAGTTCGTTTTAACACAAGAATAATAACATGTATTTGGGAGTGAAAACGAGTGCACAGCATCTGAAATTTGTATTGCGGTGAAGAAGTTGACATCTTTCACTTAATGATGAATTTGGGATAATCAGAAACTTGGATAGCTTCATGTCCACGGATTTGTAAGATAGCTTTGTGCAGTAGTTAGTTGAATACTGGACTTGTATGACATTAGTAGTGGGTTCAAATGACATATACAATAGATTTTAATTTTTTTTTTTTGAATAACTTAACACTCAGTTACTGTGTTAAACTATATGTATCTCATATTAAGGAATTATATAAAACTGGCCTAGTTCCATTCAGCCTGTTTTGCTCTTATAGATTCTCAAATTGGATACAGAGTCATTTAAGTCTAGAGATCTATTTGAAATGATTAATTAACTACAAAAATAAGTTGTCAAGACACACTAGCAAAGTTGGATGTGTGCAAACCACTTTTTCTGCCCCTCAGTGATGAATAAATATTATTTTTCATGCTACGGAGCCCAATTGAATTCAAAGGAATTAAACTGTTTCATCACCTGTCAGTTGGAATGATAGGAAATACGTAATGAGAAAAATTTGAAATTAGTTATAGTATCTATAGTCTATCCATGTTTAGATTTATTTCTGTTAAATTGGGGCCCATTAATCTTTGATACATATACTCTTTCAGTTTGTCTTTTATACCCTTATTTTTTGAATATTTTTCATTTTCCAGATTTACATTTTGAAAGATATATCCAGTCACCTTAAACAGAAAAAACTTTCTTCAAGTGGACCCTCTCTCTTTCTGACCTTGGATGATGGGACGAAAAAAATTGAAAAGGATTTGAGACGGTTACAAATTGAACCAGATGATCCTCACCGCATAATTTATGAAAGAGTAATGAAGAGGGGAGAACAATTCACTTCCACAAAAAAAAACAAACTTCACAAATTTCTAAAAATTCATGATGTCACACATGTAACTGTTGTCAAACCACAGCTGAATTCCACTTTGTCTGTTTCACCTACAAGTAAAAACAAATATATTTATTCAATACTTGGTGCTCAGATGTCCCCTGTGAAAGCAAATGTTGCAAGAAATTTGGAATTTACCCAGTCAACTCCAATTAGAGAGATTAAACAAGAAATAAAGCCTACATGTGTTCCTCCAAACACTCCTGCACACACAGAATCCCAAAAAACTTTCACGTTCAGAAACACAAGTATATTTCCTGCGCCAAAAAGTGTCGCCAGCAACTTTTCACAAAGTGTTGATCAACCAAGTATTCTTCCAACTACGCCTTCAGCTTTTATTCCTGCTCCTCAAATCACTAAATTTCCAAGTTTTGTTCATGTCTCTGAAAAACCTGATATTACTTGTAATATCTCCACTCCTACTTTTTCCTTCTCCCCATCAGCTAATGGCACCCTGCCAAAGACAAATAATGTGAATGTCACTGAATCTTTACACTCGTTCAAACCAAGTTCCTCCCAATTCAATTTAGGAAACAGTATACGTGTTTTGCCAAATAATCAAAAATATGATGCAGAACTGAGTAGTGCCAAGTCATCTTTCAGTTTCAGTATTCCCAATATATTAGATCCTAAAGCTAACCAAAATACAGCTCTCACTAACAGTTCAACATTTGGAACTATTACTCAAACCAAAAATGCACCCACCAGTACTTTTTCATTTGGATCGGTGGATAGTACGGTGGTCTCTTCTACTGAGACCATTGCAAAAAGTGTTGATGTTAGTGTTTCAAACTCAAATTCTACCCCTTCTGTCATAAAATCAACTATATTTGGTTCTGTTCCATCCGTAAATAAGTTAGTTACTTCAAGTTCTATTACAACTGTTAATCCTGTCCCAACTATGAGCTCAACTCCGATTTTTGGCAAATTATCAACAACTATGATTTCTTCCTCTCATTTCACCCCAACGGAAACTACATCAGTTTTGTCGGGAAAAAATGAAACCGGAAGTGTATTATTTGGTTCAGGGGCAGTTTCTACTTCATCTTTATGCAGTACTGCACCAACCGCATCATCATCTGATATGAAGGTTTCTGCTTCTAAATCAATTTTTGGTAATATTGTCACAACTAAGGATTTTACTCCTACTCTGAGCACTAGCTCTACCAGTACTCAAGGTATTTTTGGTAGTACAACTCCTTCTGTAAAAGATGTTACTTCAATTTCTACAAGTTCTATTTTTGGATTGAGTATTACTTCAACGACTACCAGTTCTGAGGCTGCCACCTCAGTATTCGGTTCTAGTACAAGCACTACACCTACAATGGTACTTAATGTTTCTACTATTCCTGCTGTATCGAATACATCTATATTTGGAAGTAGTAGTACTGTAGCTGCAACTACTTCATCTCCCAGTTTTGGAACTGCAATTACGAGCAGTGATACAGCAAAATCAAGTACGTCAACGCCAATATTTATAATTGGAAAAAGTACACCCACATCTACAGAAGCATCTGTTCAGTCTCAAAAGTTAGAGGTACCACCAGTAACGACAGTTTCTGGAGGTGTTATTGTAACCACCAGCCAGCAAGGTTCAATATTTGGTGGTGGATCAATATTCAGTTCAGGAAATATTGTTAATACGCAACCGTCAGTCTTTGGTACAGTAACTACAGCTAGCACTCAACCATCAGTTTTTGCATCGGTTAGTAGTGCTAGTTCTCAACCATCAATATTTGGTACAATAACTAGTACTCAGTCATCAGTATTCGGTGCAAGTGCTGCTACTACTACTCAACCATCCATTTTTGGATCAGTAACTGCTGCTGGTACTCAACCATCAATTTTTGGCTCAGTAAGTACAGCTAGTACTCAATCATCCATTTTTGGATCAGTAAGTACAGCTAGTACTCAATCATCTGTTTTTGGTTCAGTAACTGTAGCTAATACTCAGTCATCAATGTTTGGATCAGTAAATACAGCAAGTACTCAATCATCTATTTTTGGTTCGGTAACTGTAGCTAATACTCAATCATCCATTTTTGGATCAGTAAGTACAGCAAGTACCAAACCATCAATTTTCGGTACAGTAAATACTGCTGGTACACAACCATCGGTTTTTGGATCAATAAGTACCACAAACACTTCACCATCAATTTTTGGATCAGTAAATACTTCAAGTTCCCAACCTTCAGTTTTTGGATCTGTCACTACTCCTAGTACCCAATCTTCGATTTTTGGATCAGTCAGTACTCCTGGTAGTCAATCTTCCGTTTTTGGTCCTGCATCAGCGTCTCAGCCTTCGGTTTTTGCATCAGTCACAACCGGATCACAAATCTTTGGTACTACTGCTTCAACACAGGCTTCATTTAGCTCCCCATTTGCTCAATCTGGCTCTATCTTTGCTACTCCAAAAACTACATCTAGCACTTTTGGCAATAATTTTGGAAAAACCAGCATTTTTGGTTCAACTCCTGCTATTACTACAGCAGGAGAATTTGGCCAAACACCATTTAGCTCCACACCCGCACCAGCTTTTGGAACGCCTACGACATCAAACAGTGTTTTTGGTTCCGCTGGAACAAATTTCGGATCTGTTAGCTCTTCTTCCAATATTTTTGGATCTGTTAGCTCTTCCTCCAATCTTTTTGGATCAGCACCAAGCTCGTCGACATTTAGTTTTGCACAAACCTCTAGTAATGCTACAGCTGGCTCAGGTTCATTTGGTTTTGGAAATTTAAGTGTGGGTAATACCGCTACAACAAGCAGCAGCATTTTTGGAGGTGGAAACAGTTTTGCACAACGAGAAACGGTACCAGCAAATCCTTTCGGAAGCCAAACTAGTATATTTGGTAACGCTCCATCTACTTCCAGTTCAATATTTGGAACAAATACGAATAACACGCAAACTGGTTTTGGTACTTCAACCTTCGGTTCATCTTCATCTTTTGGTCAGCAACCAAGTTTTGGTCAAAATACCTTCGGTGGTTCTTTTGGTAGCCCTCAGGCTGGACCTTTTAGTACGGGAGGAACAGGAGTTGGTCAAAGTGGGTTTGGAACACCTGCTAGTTTTCAAAAACCTTCAGGGTTCAGCGGAGCACCTGCGTTCGCAGGATCCCCACAACCGGCTTTTGGAGCCAGTCCTAGTTTTGGAGGGGCACCTGCCTTTGGAGCAGCACCATCTTTTGGAAGTCCGACCAAGGTGTTTGGATCTAATACCCCAACAGGTATTTATACTTTTTGTTAGGCTATCTATTTTATACTTTACTAACTTTTCACTAATATTTTAATGGAAGATACAATTGACCAATTTTCCTAATTTTTATGCAATGTTGTCTATATTTATTACAAATAATACAAACCTATGAAGAAAATAGATTCAGGAATACATCAAGTGGATTTCATATAAACTTATACTTATGTAGAATAAAAAAAAATGTTATACATATGATAAGTGGTGCATTCAGAGTAGTCATGAACTAAATAAAAACCATCAGGAATATGACATACAAAAAAATATAATTAAAAAGATCACAGAAACAACTGCTACAGAAACGAAAAAGAAAATATTGACCTATATAGTAGAGTTAAACGTTTTACAACAGAATATGTTGCCATCTATTAGCAAACTGGAACAGAAAAATAATTTGTATAAAGAAGTTGGGTCATTTAAAAAAAATCATATTTCCTGAGTAACGAAGATTGTAAATATTAGTAATTCTCGATGCAAAATCCTCAGCATATATCTATAGACACTACCGAGGAATGAATACACAATGGAATCCGTAGTGAAACCAAATGCTGGTGACAAGGTGCTGTTCAATAAAAACTTGTCAGAATTCATTATATCTGAATAGTATTGATATGGTTTTTCTTTGGCCAAATCAGAGCACTTTGGTAAAAGATTTCTTGATTTTTTTTAACATTCTCAAGTCTATTATAATTTCAGAACTGTATCATACCAATTTCTTAAAAATCAATGAAATAATATACATAAATAATATTGATTTATTCAAAACAGCATATTTGGAAATCTTTCAAGAAAATGCAGTTATATCAGAGAGACATACCAAACTTGATTAAACTGTTTTTATCCAAAGCGATAAAAGAGTATATTATAAACTTTACTTTAACTGACTCTTCATGTGTCTATTGCCTTATTAGATCACTTCGTACCGCACTTTCAACTAGACTTTCTTTGATGTTCGTGTTGGTAGTGTTCATATATGGTAAGGGAAGTCTCTCGAAGCCTATAGGGAAGTCGCTAGAAGCCTCTAGAAACGACGCGACATGTAGAAAAATCGCGAAGCTAAAGTTGAATTGAGCGCGATAGATATTGACCAAGTTACAATCGATTTGCGGCGGCCGGCGTTATTTTTTTTTCAGGAGATCATTTACAACAATAAATTATAAAATGAAATCAAAGAGAAAAAGCTACAATCGTTTTTAAAACTAAAACTACTGAGTGAAAGAACCTCCACTTTATCCCAGTTCTGTGGTGATATATTTTAATGTGCATTTCTCATTCCTTGTGTATTTTTTCCTCTACATAGGTGTGGAAATGTTCATTCATAATGAGTTTGTTCTATAATTTTATTATCTGTAAACATACTTCTACAGATTTCAAATTGTTTTAATTCATTACATTACCTAGTATTCCCATACATATGTTTGTCAACTTTCTTAATAAATGGTAAAACTGGAACCTTGTGTAGAATAAATTCAAAAACAAGTACTGTTACTAAATACCAGAACTGCAATAGTCTTCTTGACTCGCGTTTCATAGCCTGAGTTGGCGTCTTTAGGAGACGAAGAAAACTGATTATGTACCTATAGTAAGTGTATAAGCAAGATAAGCAAGAAGTCAATCCCATAGATGACCTCTTCGTAAGAGGAGATGTCACTCTAGTTTTCTTAGGCGTGTTTTTAAAGACAGTTGAATTCTTCAAGGAAGGTATTCAGTTTTAATAGCAAAGTCAAAATAATTTTTTGCAATACAAATAATTTAGGAATGCTAATTTACAAACTGTAATAATGATGAGAAATCATTATTTACGAATCAAATACTAAAAGTGATTAACATAACAATGTGTTTAATGGGATTTACATTTAGAGTAGTGAATATAAAAATACAATAACAAAATAGAACGAATATATAACTATAATCCGCTTTTTATGAATTTCATGAGGTTTCATTTGAATGGATGTAGAGTTGAACGTTGTTTAACATTTGAAGGTAGTTCATTATATTGTACTTGATCATTATGAATAAGGAATTCCGTTTTCCTGTAGTTAGTACGTACATGAAGATTAGTATTTCCACGAGTATGATAATCATGTAGTTGATTACTTATTGTAATGAACTGATTAAAAAAGTAAGAAATCTTTTAATATTTTGAAAATAAAAATTATTGAGAAGTAGTACAATCTTGATTTTAAGTGTAACCAGTCCAATACAGAAAGCATTATTTATTCACACTTTAGAATTATGGGTATTATACATTCAGTGTTTATTTCTTCTCAAAAATGTTCAATATTTACTGTTTTATATTGTAAATTTTTTATATAACAACGATAAAAATAAAATAAAAACAACAGCACCACATCATCTGAAGATCTTGATCTAACAGTGTCCTCTCTCTTATAAAACAAAATGTAGGCTGT